>JASVEL010004769.1:0-122606 GCA_032618575.1 Nicotiana noctiflora | reverse complement strand
ACCCAAAAAACAAAAACAGAAAATTAACTTACCTCTATATGGATGGGATTTAGAATATCCGAAGTATTCCAAACAATTAATGCATTTGCTTTAAAATAAAATAATACTACGTATATGCTTTGAACTTTTTCTGAAGGATCTTGAAAATTATCCACGACATAAGCCATATTCTAAAAATTTCAAATATTACACCAACATGTAGACGTAGACAAAAATCCATATCACTTATCCGCAAGGAATACCCCGAACGACATTACAATATACAAAGTTCTGATCGGTATTGAATCAGTTTCTGTAAAATACTTACGTACTCGGATCAATTTACGTAGTTTATCAGCACAAAGCAAAAACTGGTGTTATTCTGGTCTTTTGATTTTCGGAGTAATTCGCTTGCTCCCACCCATACAAGTATCGGCTTTCAACATACGTTCCTCAAAAGCTTTAGTCTCGTAAGGAATTCTTAAAATACCTTGGTTGCAAAATCCATATTCCTCAGCTGATCGAGACAGCAGCTCCAAAAATTCTTCATCGTATAGTGCGGTGGTGTGTACCATAAATCGCTTTGATTCATTAACACTCTCTCCAACAACAACAGGTACATAACCTTTTGGTGTCATAACTGCAGCTCCTCCGCCACCTAATTTTAGCCGTTTTCCGACCATTCCCATGCCCATTAGCTTACTCAATTTGCTCGCTTTAACTCCCATTCGACAGCTGCCGGCCGAAATCTTTTTGGTGATCAAGTTTCTTGAGTTGTTCTAATTTCAAGGTAATTCGTACCAGGCCATGCAAAGGTCAGCACCTTCATTATATTAGGTTAGAGATTAATGACGTTTTAGCTGCAAGGATAACGACATTAATGACTTTATTAATAGATGTTTTCTGGAATAAATTATCACATTATTTTGGTAGCAATCAGATAGAATCAAAAGGAAATACCGTAAACACTAAGTTGATGTATTAGTCCATGCCTCGTCTACCCGGCTAACTTGGCCTTGTTTAGATATATACCATTTTACAAACACTTACTTTAATTATATCTGCATGGCAAAAATTTATTTGTTTCGAATGTTTATATCAAACAACTATAGCTGCATGACCTATATTTGTGTATAGTACAGTTCTTTCACTAAATCATGATTGATCATTGTATGGGGCCGAATATGATTTAACCATTGGGGGCTGTGTGCGGTGTTCCTCATGCCCATATTATAGCGAGGGCACGATCCTCCCTCACGTTTCTTACAGCAAGGTCATAGCATAGGTGTAAGGGTACGAGCGTCAATGTATGCGATTAGACGTCCCCTCTTCAAGGGCGCCAACGACTCTTCGATGGATTGTAATTTTAGTAAGAAAACCTCACATCTATATAAAGAAGGGTTTTCCTTGATTGTAGGGCATCATGTGTTATTTTCTAATAATACAACTTCTATCATTCTCTCTCTACTATCTTCTTAATTGTGATAATTGATTATCTTTATAACTCCTTGATTCTTGTAAATATTTCCATATTATAACTACATTGATTCTACTTTGGAGTTTATTATATCTGATTACGATTTACCCTTTTTCATATTTTCGATTGTCTATAGCTCATAAAGTAACCGATAACTTTTGAGTCAAACAATTTGGCGCCGTCTGTGGGGATTTCGAGAATCAAACCAATAGTATCCACCCAAAGATCAACCAACCATCTCATCCATATCACACAAAACCCTAGAAATGGCCGAAAACAACACTAGATCCAAAGCCATAATGAGGGTCACAACCAATCTTCTAAGTTCTCTTAATGAGGCCGGCGACGACACTGTCACCAACACAACCCCCGGCACCGCACCAGAAATAGAAACTCCACCTTCTCCCTCTAGGAATCTAGCGACCTTGCATGGCAAGGAAGCTTCCACATCCGCAGCAAAAGAAGCACCCTCGGTAGTCAGGAAATTGATGGAAGAGTGGTTAACAAGCACCCTAAGTGGTTTGGTCGAAAAATTACTGCCAGGCAACGTCAAAACAATACCAACGATGGGCATCACCACTACTGCGGACGAACAAGAAGAGACGCGAGTAAACAACCAATCCGCCGAAACGCAGACCCATGATGACACGCTGACCGCCATCCTAAGGAAGATGGAAGAAATGGAGAGCGAAAATAAGGCTCTCCACGACCAGATGAAGGAGCACAAGGAAAGGGTCGACAAAATTCCCGGAGCCCCTAAATTATTGCCAAAACGCGACGTGGGGAGGTTCGTGGAACAACCATACTCCGAAGAAGCTGCCCCCTACTCCATCCCAAAAACTTTCAAGATGCCCCCTTACTTAAGGGTATACGATAGAACCACCTATCCCGAGGACCATCTCGTTCATTACATTACCGCCGTAAAAGGTAACGACCTATTAAAAGAGCAGGTACCATTAGTGCTGCTGAAGAAGTTCGGTGAGACGCTGATCGGAGGGGCCCTAACATGGTACTCCCAACTGCCTACCAAATCAATATCAACCTTCGAAGAAATGGAGGATAAGTTCGTCATCGCACATGCTAGTGCGAAGAAGGTAGAGGCAAGGGTGAACGACAACTTCCCGTCAGACAAGCCACCGGCGAAGGCCTCAGGGACTTCCTTGCCAGATTCAACACAGTGAGAATGAGCCTGCCCAACGTGTAGGAAAGGATGCGGTCGTCGCCTTCCAGAACAGACTCAGCAGGGACGGCTCCAGAGCGACCTAGAAGCTGCTGAACCGCCTCATAAAGTATCCCCCCATGACATGGGAGGAGATCCACAATGCTTTCTGTGCCGAAGTGCAAGCGGATGAAGACTATCTCAACGGTCCGACCCAACAGTTAACAAACATACAATCAAAAATAAGGAAAGATCGACGCCATGAGGGGCGTCGGGAATACCCCCTCGTCCCAACAAGGAACGACATCAGCCATATATGAGATCTCCCCATCCACCTTCTCAACACGCAGACGTATTACATCGGTATATCACCCCACTCAGAAATGAAAGATGTAAGCCCTCTTTGCTATCATCACATAATTTTTGTGTCTCTCCTTTAGAAATAGTGTAAACGCTGGAGAAGCTTGGCACCAAGGTAAAATGGCCTCAGAAAATGAAGTTAGACCCATCCACAAGGAAGTCAAACGTCCTGTGAAAATTCCACCAAGAAAGGGGACACATGATTGAAGATTGCATAGGCCTGCAACAAGAGGTCGTCAAAATGTTAAACCAAGGATACCTAAAAGAGCTGCTCAACGACAAGGGAAAGGCCAACTTCGCATACGGGCGAGAATAATCCCGCAAACCACCAAAATCGCCTTCCCCGACACGGATGGTGAACAGGTTGGCAACGACACCGACTCTGCGATTAACCATGTCAAATTTGCCAACACACACAGGCTGAAACAGACTATCTCCCACGAACGGTATGACGACTTTGAAGGGTGTATCACCTTCGATAAGTCTGATGCCGACGGTTTATGTTTTCACCATTACGATGCTTTATTTATTACTTTACGTATTATTGATACGGACGTCAGGAGAGTCATGATTGGTGATAGAACTGGTGCCTGTATCATCCACCCGAGAGTCCTTTCATAGATGGGACTTGAGGACCGGATAATACCCTGCTTCTTAACACTAATCGGTTTTAACAATGTAGTGGAACGCACGTCCGGAGAAGTGATCCTGCTCGTCCTTGCAAGAGGAGTCACATTGGAAACAACTTTTCACAAGATGGATCCGGAGATGACATACAATGTCATCATTGGGCGCCCATGGATACACTCCATGCGAGCAGTCCCCTCGAGCTTATACCAAGTGGTCACTTTCCCTACCTCATGGGGGATATTCAGCATCAAAGGGGAACCACGCACAGAGCAAGAGTGTTACAAGATAACACAAGACTGCGCCCACACCCGACAATTGAGGGCAGCGAGCGCGAAAGCATAGCAATTCGCCATGTCGGGGACTAAAACTGACATGACAACTAACACCATCAAGGATCCAGACATTGTAGAAGCCTGCAAAGCAACGATTGAGGATCTCGATCCGATCCAGATGGATAGCCACAACCCTGAAAAGAAGGCCTACATCGGCCATGGGCTCACCAACCTAAGTAAGTATTGTGAATTCTTAACTTACTATATAGACCTGCTCGCCTTTTCCCATGCAGATATGCTGGGAATTTTGCCAGATATCGCCACCCACAAACTAAAAATCGACTCACTGCACCCGCTGGTACGGCAAATTAGAAGAAAGTTCAACGCCGCAATCACTAAGGCAGTCCACGAGGAAGTAGTCAAGTTACTCGCCAACGGCTCTATATGGGAGTCAAAATACCCTCAGTGGGTCGCCAACGTCGTGATGGTCAAAAAGAAAAACGGGAAGTGGAGGATGTGCATGGACTTCACTGACTTAAATAAAGTGTTCCCTAAGGTCTCCTTCCCCCCCCCCCACACACACACACACATCGACCAGCTGATCGACGCCACCACCGGACATGAACTGCTGAGTTTTCTAGACGCATATTCCGATTACAATCAAATCTTGATGGCCGAAGAAGATCAAGAGAAAACAACCTTCATCACGCACCAAGGGACCTACTGCTACAAAGTGATGCCCTTTGGGCTAAAAATGCAGGGGCCACGTATCAAAGGCTGGTCACCAAGATGTTCAAAGGGCAACTCGGTAAAACCATGGAAGTTTACATCGATGACATGCTAGTGAAATTAGCAAAAAGGAGGATCACATCAACCACTTACAAGAGGCGTTCGAAATACTAAAAGTATGAGATGAAGCTGAATCTCGAGAAGTGTGCCTTCGGTGTGGCGTCGGGAAAGTTTCTAGGATTTATTGTATCCCAAAGAGGTATCGAAGTCAACCCCAACCAAATCAAGGTGATCTCCTCGATACCTGAGGTGCTAAACAACAAAAAATAGGTGCAGAAATTGGTAGGCCGAATAGGTGCCCTCTCCCGATTCACCTCTCGATCCTTCGAAAGATGCCACAAATTTTTCAATGTCCTAAGAAAGGATAACGGATTCCAGCAGAATGAGGAATGCATCAAAGCCTTGTGAGAACTAAAAATGTATCTGTCGTCACCACTACTGCTAACCAAAGCGGAGCCGGGCGAGCCCCTACTGACATATCTGGTCGTATCATAAGTTGCCGTCAGCGCAGTGTTGGTTCGCAAAATAAAAGGTATGCAATCCCCTATATATTACATTAGAAAAACACTGGTGGAGGCCGAAACACGATATCCACACCTCGAAAAGTTGGCTCTGGCACTGGTCACCGTTTTAAGAAAGCTCAGACCCTATTTCCAATGCTACCCCATTAAAGTAGTGACCACATTCCCCTTAAGAAATATTCTACATAAGCTCGATCTATCGGGTCGACTCGCTAGATGGGCCATAGAGCTCATCGAGTATGATATCACATATATCCCTAGGACTGCCATCAAGTCACAAGTCCTCACCGACTTCGTGACCGACTTCAGCGCAAAAAATCTACCGGAGGCAAAAAAGGAACCCCTGTACTCCACCTCAAATACCGACCTCTGGGCCCTCTACACAGATGGAGCCGTTGCCTCGGAATCGAGACTGGGAATTGTCCTCGAAGTCCTTACGGGCAAAATCATTCGCCAGTCCATACGATGCCCCGAGATAACTAACAACGAGGCAAAATATGAAGCCATTATTACAGGTATAAAGCTATCCATCTGATACCCCCCCCCCCCGCTCATCCTGCACTGTGACTCTCAGCTCGTGGTAAACCAAGTCACTAGGACTTATCAAATCAAGGAACAAAGATTGCAGAAGTATCAGGCAGAAATCCATAGGTTAATGACATAACTTGACGTGTGCCGCTTCGAGCAAGTTCCCAAAGCACAGAACGCCAAAGCGGACGGTCTGGAAAAACTAGTTGCGACCACTACAAGCCTCAACAAAGTAAACATCGTCACTCTCCTCCACTCAGCAATCAATCATACAGGGTACTTTCCTTACACTTAACCTGGGACTGGCGCAACCAGTTTCTATCATATTTGCAGGATGGAACTCTCTCGCCCAATAAGAAAGAGGCAAAAAAACTCTGTATGCAGGCCGCCAGATATTGCATGATAAACGAAGAGCTCTACAAAAGGACCTTTAGAGGACCCCTGGCCAAACTTCTAGGCCCCAATCAAACGATGCTGGTGTTGGAAGAAGTACACGAAGGCCATTGTGGTGCCCACATGGGCAATCGAGCACTTGTACGCTGCCTAATACGAGCCGGATAATATTGTCCTACTATGAAAAAAAATGCCACAGAGTACGTCCGCCGATGTGAATGATGTCAAAAGTTTGCCCCCATGATACACCAACCGGGAGAACCCCTCCATTCGGTTACTTCCCCTTGGCTTTTCATCAAATGGGGAATGGACATAGTCGGTCCGTTACCCATTGAACAAGGAAAGGTACACTTTTTATTAGTTTTAACTGTCTATTTCTCCAAATGGGTAGAAGAAGGGGCATACGCCCAGATACGCGAGCAAGAGGTCATTGCCTTTATAAGGAAGAACATCATCTGCAATTTTGGCATCCCCAAAGAAATCAGCTGTGACAACGGGTGACAGTTCATCGGTCAGAAAACGACCAAGTTCTTCGAAAAATGGCACATCAAAATGATACTCTCAACACCATATCATCCTACCGCCAATGGTCAAGCGGAATCATCCAACAAAACCATACTGAATATATTGAAAAATGAAACTTGAAGACGCGAAAGGGCTATGGACTGAACTGCTACCAAAGGTGCTATGGGCACACAGAACCACCCCTAAATCTTCCACGGGAGAGACGCCTTACTCGCTGGTTTACGGAACTGATGCCGTCATACCAGAGCCAAGTTTAAGGTACTCACACACAAGTAGAGCAGAAATGATTCGAATCGACTCCAAGACCTCAATGAAGCTGAAGAAAGGAGGGAAATGGTCCACATTAGGATGGCAGCCCAAAAACACCAAATCAAAAGATATTACAACAAGAGGGCAAAAATCTGACCACTCAAAGTAGGCGATTACATCCTCAAAGACAAGACATTGCATCTAAGGACCCAAGCGATGGAAAACTGGGGACCAATTAGGACGGACCTTACAAAATTACTGTGAGAGCAGATAAAGGATCGTTTCGACTAGGAGACCATGGAAGGAAAGACGCTCCAAAATAACTAGAACATCTCCCGCCTCAAGTATTTCCATTTCTAAAGAGCACCCCCCGAGCCGTTCTTTTTTTCCCTTATTCGAGTTTTGTCCCAATCGAGTTTTCTCGGAAAGTTTTTTAACAAGGCAATGAAGGAGATGCTCGGAAATTCTTACGAGACAAATTTGACATGCCAGTTACTCTACTAGTCAGCACAACAAGCGTATCATAGGGACTGAGCCAACGGCCATCTCCAATGTATGTGGCACGACCCTAGTTCACCAATCGTGAACATGTCGTGATGGCACTCAGTCCCCACGACTAGGTAAGCCTAACACGTTGCGGAATATACCAGTTTATGAACATTTAATAAGAATTAGTGGAAAATAAGATGAAAGGAATGAAATTCGTGCCGCTTGGCACATGCACCAGTCAAATACGCTGTTTAAAACACTACCAAGACCCGGAATCCCACGGGTAACACAGACTAAAAGAGATCATACAATTGTAGCTCTATGTAAAAGGAGTATCTAACAACGGAATGAAGGAAAAACATCTACTAGCACTAGAATAGAAGGAAGGCCTCCGGATCCGCGGACGTAGCAGATCATACCTCGAGGTCTCCCAAAACGCTGCTGAATCACCTGGTGTGAGCCTGCCCTGATGTACCTAGATCTGCACAACAAAAGTGTGCAGAAGAGTAGCATGAGTACACCACAGCGGTACTCAGTAAGTGCCAAGCCTAACCTCGATGGAGTAGTGACGAGGAAGGTCGGGGCCCTACTGAGAAAACAATAATACAATGATAATAACAACAATAAGCAGTTTAAATGAATAATAAATTTCCGAACTAGCAACAATAAGATGATTACTACAATCGTCTACAATTAAGCTAATAACGAATAGCCAACTCAATAAAACAAGTCCAGGACCTGTAGGAATCGAACCCACAGTCCCATTGACAGTACCTCTGGGTCTCCGGGAATCGAACCCGCAGCCCATATCTCAATAATAATCAATAACTCAGGATCTCCGGGAATCGAACCCGCAGTCCCTACCAATAACTCAGGATCTCGGGAATCGAACCCGTAGTCCCTACCAATAACTCGGGATCTCGGGAATCAAACCCGTAGTCCCTACCAATAACTCAGGATCTCGGGAATCGAACCCGTAGTCCCTACCAATATCACGCCGGGTCTCTAGGAATCGAACCCACAGCCCTGGGTCTCCGGGAATCGAACCCGCAGTCCACAAGCACAACCAATAAAGGAATCCACAAAGAGAATAATTATGCTTAACTATAACTTCACCGAAAATAGTGCCAATAATTATCAAGGAGTTCAAATAAGGCAATTAGGCAACTAAACAGTTAAGTGCTACCTAATCATGCTTTTCTAACCACTACCGGTAAAAATATCAAATTAACAACCAAAGACAGGAATACCGCTCATCGAACATTTTAAATAAAGTACGTGTTCAACAACCAGCGCATGTACACGCCCGTCACCTTGCATACAAGGCATTTAAACTATCACATAATATCCTAGGGGTGAAAATTCCCCCACACGAGGTTAGACAAGCCACTTACCTCGACTCCGGTACAAAACCGCTATGAAACAACTCTCTTGCCGCGAATGTCGGCCTCCACAAGTGTAGTATCTGATAAAAATCAACAGAATCATATCAAAATAGGTCAATTGGGCATTACCCAATCAAAACAACTCAAAATACGCCAAAACCCACAAGTTGCCAAAACCCGACTTTCGGTACGCTTATCGAAAAATCACGAAAATTATATACTCGGGTTCCTTATCTCAATACGAGTCTAGGCATATAAAATTTACCAAAATCGGACTCCATTTGCCCACTCAAATTAGAGATTTTCTAACATTTAGGCCTAGGGCTCAAACCCACCTTTAATCTTCCAATTTCAGTGAAATAATCACGGATTTCATGATAAACCAACGTATTAAGGTCAAGAAACTTACCCCCGATGATTTCCCGATGATATCCCAGCGTTTCCCCTTCAAAATCCTCTCTTGGAGCTCAACAATGGCGGTTTTGGTGTGTTACGCCGCCGGTGAAATGTTCTGGACTTAAAGTCACTGCCAGGCCATTTTACTCTACGCGATCGCAGCACTGGGCTTGCGATCGCGATGCACAAAATATGGGCGGCCTAATTTTCCTCCACGCGATCGCGTGACCCTGGACGCGATCGCAGTGAACAACTCAGCAACCCTACGCGATCGCAAACATACTAACGCGATCGCGAAGAACAAACTCGTCCGGCTCCCCAAACTACCCTACGCGATCGCATACTCCCTCACGCGATCGCACTGCTTCCGACCAATACCCTACGCGATCGCATGAAACCTCACGCGATCGCACTGGTTCAACCTTTAGACTTACGCGATCGCAGGCTTTACTTCGCGATCGCAGAGCTCGGGATTTCTCCCTTACGCGATCGCATGGCCATCTCCGCGATCGCGTAGAGCAAAATTGCTCTGCAGTTATTGCAGCAGAACAACAGTGCCTTTTGGCACAAATTGGTCCGTTTGGACCCCCGAATTCATCCCGAGGCTCCCGGGACCCCAACGAAAACCACCAACATACTCCAAAACATGATATGAACTCGTTCAAATCATAAAAACACGTCTAACAACATCAAAACCCATAATTCACATCGAATTCAAGCCTAAATTTCTTAAAACTTTCCGAATTGCACATTCGATCTAAAACCCGACCAAACGACGTCCGAATGACCTGAAAATTTGTGGACATATCCAAATTCACATAACGAAGCTAAAGAAATTGTTGGAATTCCATTCCGACCCTCGGATCAAAATCTCACCTATCGTTCGGATTCTCCAAAATTTCAACCTTCGGCATTTCAAGCCTAATTGAGCTACGGACCTCCAAAATACATTCCGAACGCGCTCCTAACCCCGAAATCACCTAATGGAGCTAATGGAACCATCGGATTTCCGTTCCGAGATCGTCTTAACACTGTTCCGGCTACGGACCGTTTTCTAGTTTCAAAGCTCTTATTTCAGGGACTAAGTGTCCCAAAATGCTCCAAATTTCAGAACCGACTCTCCCGGCAAACCACAATAGCAGAAATGAACTTAGGGGAATAGTTAAATTAGGGATTGGGGCGTAATTTTCTAAAACGACCGGTCGGGTCGTTACAGTATGAAAAGCAACAGCCATCTCTAATGTATGAAAGGCTATGGCCATCTCCAATGTATAAAAGGCTACGGCCATCTCCAATGTATGAAAGGCTATGGCCATCTCCAATGTATGAAAGGCTACGGCCATCTCCAACGCATAAGAGCTAAGGTCGTCCATAACACATAAAAGACTAAGTCCATCTACAACGTACAAAGAGGCTACAGCCGTCTATAATGCATAAAAGGCTAAGGCCGTCTACACCGTACAAAGAGGCTACGGCCGTCTATAACGCATAATAGGCTAAGGCCGTCTATAACGCATAAAAGACTAAGGTTGTCTACAACATACAAAGATGATAAGGTCAGCTACAATTGATAAAAGGCTAAGGCCGTCCATAACGTATAAAAAGCTAAGGCTAATATCGGAGCGATCGACTATGTTCGATCAACTCGACACGATCGAAATCATTAAAAAGGTCACAACCACACTAAAACTAACAAATGGCTAAGGCCAGAGTCATAGTAATTGACTCGATTCAACTACGACAAATCGATTCGGCATAAACGAGATTGCTAAACAACCACAATCATTCCAAGACAAGCAAAAGTCTAAAATTATTACCATACAAGATCGATTCAGCTTGAACACGACAAATTAACTCAACAACAATCGATACTACGCATACTGCTACGACAAGCACGCAAAATAAAAAGTACAGAAAGAAGACATGAACACCAAAGGAATGATTTCCATTTACTCCAAAAAATATGTGTACATACATTTACAAAACTCTCATCCCCCCGGTTGTAAAATCACAACAACAAAGTAAAAACACATCCTAACTGCTGCAACCCTGTTCGCCACCATCACCCTGCTCGCTACTGCCTCCCGGATTGCCATCACCAGCCGTTCCGCCACCACGCTCACCGCTGCCCTCGGCCGGAATAACAAAGAAATCCAGGACCCTGTACCTAGTTGGTTCACATCTGCAAAGGTACATCCCACCAGGCCCGGGGAATCAGTGTTATACCTGCAAGCTTTTCGGGTGACCCGAACCAGATGACAATGGTCCTCAACCTCCGCCTCGGTAGCCCTACCAACGGTGTGAAACTCTTCAAAAATTGTCAGCCTGGCCTCGACGTACATCCAGATATCATGTGCCTCACTAGACACATCGTCGGTCGGGCCAGTCGCTGTCGTCTGCTTGAGAGTGTCAACTTCAACTGCCTTGTCTTTGAGCTCAGCAGTTAGGGTATCAACTTTGGTAAGCAATTCAGAGGCCTCTGCCATTGCCCCATGGCCGATCTTCAGCTCATCCTCCTTCGACCGAAGGAGATTCTCCAGTTGGGTGTTTTGAGCCACGACAGTCATTAGATCCGCATCTGCTTGCTCCAACTGAGTCACACGCACTCGCAGTCGAGCTTTCGACTGCTCCAAACCCTCACAAAATACGTGAAACTACGGGTCTTGGGCGTAGATATCCGCCAACATTTGGTGCTTACTTCGGCACTCTCTGTACTTCTTTATTACCCTCTTAAGGGTGACAGTCTTCTTCTGAGCGTATCTGCCCCTCTCCATTTCCAAAATAAGGGTATGAAAAAGGAACATAACACGAGTCAGCACAAGCCTAAAGGCCCACACTAAGTAACCAAAAATAACAACAAAGCATACATGCAAAGCTGCACCGGCGATTCATCTGGATAAGTCCCTATCGCTGATGTCTTTTAGAGTCTCGATCTCGGCAACCACGCATAGCAAAGTCATGTCCGATGCGGCCTGCTCGCTATCCAGTAACAGGTTATATCCCATATGGATAACAATTCGACGGTTAGGCCCAACCGCCGCCATTTCCACTCGAGCATGATCTCCTTGCGGCATGTCCGTATATGTGGGAGCCCGCCTAGAATACACTCTTCCACCGCCAACAACCGCCTAAGTAGCGGCTGGTATGTCATCTCCTTCAACTCTCAGGCAGGCAATATCGGGTACGACCCCCTCAGAAGGGCCACCCTCTCCGGGCGAATGGCATCGCCCATCAAGAACGGCATCGATTTAGGATAGCATATGATCGGCCTCCTGCGCTCCACGACTATGCCTTTGTAGAGAAGCAGTCAACGCCTCTACCACTCCAGTGGCTCTTCACCTTCGGAAGATTCCTCTTCGACACGAGGAGATGGAGACGAAGGAGTCGCCTCGTTCACAAAATTGACTACCAGCTCGACCTCAGGCTGAGTATCCTCAGGAACATCCTCAACAGAGGGCTCCCGGGTCGTATCTCCGCCCTCGGAATGAGCAACATCGGAAGCATCCTTGCTAGAAGCCTCTATGGTCGCGTGCTCGCCCTCAGGCTGAGTAACTTCAAGAACATCTTCATTCGAATTCTCCTGAAGCACATACTCGTCATTAGAGTGCGCCGCGGAGGGAGCTGCAGCATTACGTCTTCTCCTCCTCCGAGGGGTGCTGCGGGCTGCCAAAACATTAGACAAAGAAAGGTAAGTCAAGAAACAACGCCTGAAAATAAAATTACCGAACCAAAAGTCGGTGCAATACTTGGAGGACCGTATTTCGTGATGAATGTCGCCCACGTACGACATTCCTCCTTGAGAGGGATCACTCTCTCCACCCACGACTCTATATAAGGTACAAGTCGGGGTGGAGAAACCCTATCTGCAAAAATGGGAAAGCAAGAAAGGTCACGAAGATTGAATGGGTGTAAGTGATGGATAGTGTTAAGTGTGTAGAGCAACACTCTCATTCGGGATTCCATACTTCAGGGAACCCTTTTGGGGCCGCCACCAGGTCCGACGTTCGGACAAAGAAAAATTTTAGCCAAAAATTGGCGATTGGGCTTGTCGTCCGCTTGGACAACCAAACCCTTCGCACCACGGTTTTTTAGCTGTAACATCATTCCCCTCATGAAACCGAGGCTAAATAGTTGCAGCAGATGGTGGATCGTGACGTTAAGTCTGAATCGCTCAGCATAAGTGGTCAGTATGAGACATACCTTCCACGTGTACGGAGTGAGCTGGGTCGGACACACATTGTAGAAATGGCAGAGCTCCCCTGCCAAAGGATATATGGGAAGACTACACCTAATCAAAAAGAGGTATTCATAAAAAGCACAGAACCCCGGTATATGCACGTTGGCGAAGTCCTCTCCGGCCACCCTCATAACCACAATATCCGAAATTCGGTAGGACTCCTGCAAACTAGCCAACTGTGAGCCAGAAAACTCAAAATAACTCCATGTAGGAGTTACGCATCGTGAGGGAAAATCCCTTCGAGCATGCAGCTCTCGGGGAAGTACATTATCTACAGAAAGGAGAACAAAGGGTCTTTGATTCTTTTTTTCCACCATCCGAAGATGGTGGAACCATAGAGGGAGACACATCTCCGTTTCCTCCATGTTGTCGGCCTTGTCTTTCCATACTCAATATTTGTCTAACGAATAAACGCGTCAACGACTGGGGAAGAAAATCGAAATGTCAAATCGCCTTCTGATCTGTCTTGGGAGCAGTTGTAATTACGATGCATGACAGCGGTGATGTCAATTCTAAAAGTAGGCCACGTGTTAATGCATTAATAACGCCACGGCGGATCGACTTTTCCACCCATTGCAGACGTACATCGAGTACGCCTCCAACGTGCGAAGGGACTAACTGTATGGGGCCGAATATGGTTTAACCATTGAGGGCCGTGTACGGTGTTCCCCACGCCCATATTATAATGAGGGCATGATTCTCCCTCATGTTTCTTACAGCAAGGGCGTAACATAGGCATAAGGGTACGAGCGTCAATGTATGCGGTTAGACGTACCCTCTTCAAGGGCACCATCGACTTTTCGATGGATTGTAATTTTATTAAGAAAACCTCACCTTTATATAAAGGAGGTTTTCCTTGATTGTAGGGAATCATGTGTTATTTTCTAATAATATAACTTCTATCATTCTCTTTCTAACATTCTCTCTCTACTATCTTCTTAATTGTGATCGTTGATTATCTTTATAACTCCTTGATTCTTGCAAATATTTCCATATTATAACTACATTGATTATATTTGGGGGTTTATTATATTTGATTACGATTTACCCTTTTTCATATTTCGATTGTCTATAGCTCATAAAGTAACTGATAACTTTTGAGTCAAACAATCATCATACATTTTTTTCCCTCATTACAGAGGCGAGCATGGTGCACTTTAACTCATGCTCCACTTTCTAATTATGTATATCAATGTTATATCTCTTAAAATCTACTTAAATATATATGTGAGGATCCAAGCTTAAAAACTCCTACGGTGCAATGTTTATAGGCATGTCTCGTATCCCCTCTTAAGTCTTAATTAATTATTTTTTCTTATTCTTCTTTTTTATTTAGTTTATTGATTCAAAATCCCTAAATCTAACAATCTTTGTTCTCTTTTTGCTGTCGCAAAATTTTATATAATGAAATCAAATATATATATTAAAACTAATAGCAGTGGAGAATGTAGATAGTCAACGGATTCAAACATCGTATCATTTTTTATATAGAGTATAGGTGTGTATGTTAAAAATCACTACAATTGCAAGAAAAAATTAATTTTAACCTATAATTTCTAAATATTAATAGACTCATGGTAAGAACCTAAAGGTTGAAGGAGGACCAACTCTAATGTATATCCAAGTAAGGCTTTTGTTTCAGGCCCTCAAATTTTGGGGCCCTTTTTTTTTATATAAAAATAATAGATTTATTGGTATTTAAAAAAAATATTTTTCGTATATAAGTAGAGTTTTTCTATAACAGTTGGCTCAAACAAAGAAGTTTTCAAAATTATAATTGATAAATTCTTACCTAAGATTAACAATATCTCAAGATAGATTAAATTTGTTAGCTATATTATCAATTGAATAGGAATTATTAGAGAAAATCGATTATAAAAAAAATTATTAACAATTTTTAAAAAAATATTTAGGCCTCACATTAAACGTTGTCTTTAGGCCACACATATGTTTGAGTCGGCCTTTGGGTCAAAGCTGTCAAATATAAATTCTAGATTCACGTCTTTGTAATAGTTCATTTTTAATTTTGGAATACTGAATTTGCCTCTTTGTCATTAGATCTTTAACGATAATAAGTTAATATAATTTGGTGTAAACACTCAGTGCATATAAATTTTTATAATATGGTTTGAGAAATATCTATGACTGCTCATCGATCCATATCCTTTATTTTGTTTATAATTCTTCGTTTAACTTGTTTAGCTGTAATGAATCTGTATTGCTGTAAGTAAATAAAATGGTAATCTTTCTAAAAAATAAAACAGAAAGTTAGTAGAAACAATTATGAAAAAATAATATTCGAACTTCAAAATAATTTTTGAAATGTTGAAGCAACAAATCGAGCCCACTGAAAATATAGTGTGTCCTTAAGGAAATTATTCCCCTAAAGTACCTGAAGTTTTAGAATATATCCTCCCAGGATAGAATGATTTAACTCACCAATGTATCGATACCTAAAACTCTGGTGATCGGCGAACCACTCGATGGTCGTAAAACACACTGGAATATTTTGTGCAGAAGAAGAAGAAGAAGAAGAAGAATATTCAAAAAATTTCGTAAATAAATATTCTGGGATTTGAAAGTCTATTTATAGCCAACTAGGCGATGTTTCTGAAAAGGTTTGCAACCTTTCAGAATAGTCATGACTGTTGGAACAGGTGTGCCACTCTGAAGAGGTTTACAACCTTTCAGAACAATCATGGCTGTTGGAACAGGTGTGACCCTCTGAAGAGGTTTGCAACCTTTCAGAATAGTCATGGTTGTTGGATCTGACACGTTAGCTCTTGACTTTACGTAGTCAATTGTGATAACACCACTGGAGAGTAGTTGTTTAACTGTATTGTGTCTCCGTCGAATATGACGAAATTTCCCATTATACATAATGCTCCATGTCCTACCATTGTCGCTTGACTATCACAATGTATACATATAGGTGCCAAAGGTTTTGGCCAAAATGGAATATCTTCCAAGAAATTCTGGAGCCATTCAGTTTCGTCACCGACCTTATCTAAAGCTATGAATTCAGTGTCCATTGTAGAACATATCCACTCATGGCGATGCACGTTTGTTTGGATGATTTCCAAGATACTGCTCCACCCCCAATTGTGAAAACATATCCACTCATGGATTTAACGTCAGATGATCCGGTGATCCAATTTGCATCACTATATTCCTCGATCATGGAAGGATATTTGTTATAATGCAAAGCATAATTTTGGGTATGTTTCAGATATCCCAAAACTCGTTTCATTGCCATCCAATGTATTTTATTGGGATTACTTGTAAACCAACTCAGTTTGCTAATAGCACTTGCTATTCTGGTCGTGTACAATTCATGATATACATCAAACTTTCCAATACTCTTGCATAATCCAGTTGTGAGTCACTTTTACCTTCATTCTTTTAAAGTGCATAAATCATGCCAATTGGAGTCTTGGCAATTTTAAATCCAAATACTTGAACTTGTCAAGTAGCTTTCCAGTATAGTGAGAGTGTGATAATGTTAGACCTTGTGGAGTCTTGCGAATTCTGATTCCTAAGATCACATCAGTAACTCCTAAGTCTTTCATGTCGAATTTGCTAGACAACATCCATTTTGTAGCATTTATATCTGTCATACTTTTGCTTATTATCAATATGTCATCAACATATAAACAAACAATGACTTTATGACTGGAGTATTTTTAATGTAAACATATTTATCACAATCGTTGATTTTAAATCTATTTGCTAACATTATTTGGTTAAATTTTGTATGCCATTGTTTGGATGCTTGTTTTAGTCCATACAACGACTTAACAAGTTTGCACACTTTCGTTTCTTTACCAGGAACAATAAAACCCTCAGGTTTTTCTATATAAATTTTTTCCTCCAATTCTCCATTTAGGAAAGCTGTTTTAACATCTATTTGATGGATTTAAAGACCATACATGGCCGCTAGTGCCACTAACACCCTAATAGATGTTATCATAATTACTGGAGAGTAAGTATCAAAGTAATCAAGGTCTTCCTTTTTCTATAACCTTTGACAATAAGTCTTGCCTTATATTTGTCAATAGTGCCATCAGCTTTAATTTTCCGTTTAAAGATCCATTTCGAGCCTAAAGGCTTATTTCCTGGAGGAAGATCAACCAATTCCCATGAATGATTATCAAAAATTGATTGAATCTCATTATTGACTGCCTTTTTCCAAAATGCTGAATCAGAAGACGACATAGTTGCTTTAAAAGTTTGAGGCTCATTTTCAAGCAAGAATGTCACAAAATCTGGTCCAAATGATGTAGATGTTCTTTGACGTTTGCTATGACTTAATTCTTCTATCCTTGGAGTATTTTCCTTTGGTTCTTCCCGGGGTCATTTAGTTATTTCACTTAACGACTCACTTTCAGTTTTATACGGATATAAGCTTTCAAGAATTCAGCATTACTGTGATGAACCGACCTATCATCTCACGTGTTTCCACCCGGTTTCCCTATATTGTGTTGCTTTTTGTTCCTATATCAGTATTTGAGTTGATCCGGTTGAATGGAATTGGTTTTAGTTGGAAATGAGGCACTTAGCCTCTTAGAAGGAAGCTTGTTTTGGAAAAGTCAACTGAATGTTGACTATGTAGTTAGAGGGCTCAGATGTAAATTTCGGTAGTTTATTTATCTTTGTGGGTTATTTTTAACTTAGGAGTGAGATCGGAATTGAATTTAGAGGTCAGATGTAGAATTAGGCTAGAATTGTTGGCGAATTCCGGTGGATGGGTGAGATTTTGATCCGAGGGTCAGAATGGAATTCTGAGAGTTGCAGTAGCTTCGTTAGCTGATTTTGGATATGTCTGCATATTTACAGGTCATTCGTCGTTTGGTCGGGTTTTTTATCCAATGTGAATTTCAGAAGAATTTGATAAAATTAGGCTTTGATTTGGTGAAATTTGATGATCTTGATGTTAACGTTAGTGATTTGATAATTCGAGCAAGTTTGAATAAGGTAATGGATCATGTCTGTACTTTTGGTTGAGGTCTCGGGGGCCTCGGGGTGAGATAGGGTGGTTAAACGGAGAGTTTGGAGTTGTTGCATGATTTTTAGGTTGCAGGTTCTGTTGTTTTCGCATCTGCGGAAAAGGGGCCGCAAAGACGGTTTCGCAGATGCAGCATTTGGGTCGCAGGTGTAGTTTGGGAGGACTTGGCGTGGACCACAGGTGCGAAAGAAAATTCGCATAAGCGGTGATCGCATGAACAGTATTGGACCGCAGAAACAATCCCTGGTGAGTTAAGTTAGACCGCAAAAACAGTCGTTTGGTTGCAAAAGCGGGAGCCGAAGGTGCGGTAATTTGATTGCAGAAGCGAAAATCATTGTTGGTAGGAGGGCTTTATATTATATTTTATCTGCGAGGGTTATGTATTTTTCCTCCATTTTGAACGTCCTTGGGAGCTTTTGCACTGGAATTTTAGAGGGATTCAGGAGGAATCGACTTGAGGTAAGAATATTGGTCTTAAAACATGATTATGTAATGAAATTGGTCTAGAAATTCATGGAAATTAAGCCTAAGGTTGATGAACTAGGGCTTGAGTTTTTGATATTTCAAATTAGGATTTGATTGGTCATTTGAGCTCGGATTTGGGAGTTCTTGGTATGTAAGGACTCGTAGCGAGACGAGGAATCCTGTAATGTGAGTTTTGTAATTTTTTGAGAAGCAATCTTGGGGCTTGGGTTTTGCTAGTTTTGAGATTGTTGCTATATTTTGACTATTTTCGATTGGGTATTGTTCCCTTGGCATAGTGTAACGTGTTCGCTCTGATTTTGGTTAGATTCAACGCGTGTGGAGGCCGGTTTGAGGGGCAAAGGCATCGCGGGCTAGAGATTTCGCCGGTTTAAGGTGAGTAATACTTGTAAATGATATCCTAAGGGTTTGAAACCTTGGATTTGCACACCATAGTGCTATATTGATGTGACTTGCATGCCGATTAGTGGGCGTGGGGTAAAGCACCATTGGAGATTGTGACTTGGCCCGTCCCGATTGATTAATTACTGTGTATTTGATTGGAAACTATTTATTATCACTGATGTTTGGGCTGATTCCATATTTGGGCTTTATGGTAACTATTTGAAGCCTTCGGGGATTATTTTCACTATTTAGTCATTGTTTAGAATTATTACTTGAACTCAGTCACATTGTTTCTCCACTATTTTATAACTCAGCCGCTTTTACTCGAATTGAGTCTTAAATAATATTTTAAATGATAATTTGAGCTGAGGACTACTGTTTTACTAATGCCCGAGGGGCTTGTGATCGATATTCTGACTGAGTGTGCTTGAGGGACAAATGTGAGGATAGATTGAAGGATGGGAGACCGAGGGCCTGGATAAGAGGACTATATATGGATCCGACTGCATGTCGCAGTAGTAGATTATATATATGGATCAGATTGCATGCTGCAGTATGTATATATTGGATCAGACTGCATGCCTCAGTGATATAGCGCTTGGGTTGTAGGAGTCCCTCAGGAGTCTGCACACCCACAGTGAGCGCGTGTACCCATATGGTTCGGGCTGCATGCCGTAACAATATGTGGATCGGGCTGCACGTCGCAGCGGTTATTATGTGATACAGTTTTTGAGAGTGATTTGAGAGAGAGAGAGAGAGATCCCGAGGGGCCGAGAATTATTTTGAGAGTGAGCCCGGGGGGGGGGCTGGTTTAGTTTGAGATATTTCCCGAGGGGCGAGCTTTTATGTGCTCATTTTGCATACTTCTTGCCTTTTATACTGTGGTATTTGTGCCCGAGGGGTGGATTTTTTGTGCTAATCAACACTAACTATTTTGAAACTGTTTTCATAATTATTGAAAAGACTGTTTTCAAAAGAGACTCTAACGGAGCCAAAATATTTCTAAAGATTTTATTGATTTCACTGTCTTTCTCAGAAATTGTACATGGTTTCTATATAGCATGTTGGTTACTTTACGTGATTTCTTACCACTTAGTGTTATTTACTCTTATTACCACTGAATTGGAAGTACTGACTTTACTCCCTACACCTCACATGTAGTTGTAGGTATTTATGCACTCGGTAGCGGGTATTGGCTGTATGACGGCGGTGTTGTAGAGGTTTTAGCAAGGTGACCGCCAGCATTCACAGAAGCCCTGTCCTTTCATGTTATTCATACATCTTGTTTAGTGTATTTATAGACTATATAGTGGAGTCTTCATTCTTATAGATGCCCGTGACTTGTGACAACCCGGTCGGCCGTTAATGTCATTAAGTCATATTTTTGCTATACATTTATATTTAATATCTTTGAAAGAGACAGATTGGGTTAGTTGGCTAGCCTTGTCTTCACGATAGGCGTCGTCACGACTGGTGCGGGTTTTGGGTCGTGACAAGTTGGTAAAAGAGTCTAGGTTACTAGGTCTCATGAGTCTTGAGTAGGTTTAGTAGAGTCTCACGGATCGGTACAAAAACGTCTGTATTTATCCTTGAGAGGCTGCATAACCTTTAGAAAAAATTTCCCATTCTTTGAATTCTTATCACGCGCACTTGATTCAGCTTGAGATATAGTTCTTGAAATTCCTTCCACACGTCTGTATGCACACGTGAGAGCTCAGTATTATATGTACCTTGATGGTTTATGATTTACCGATTGATGGGCGAGAGGTAATCTTTGTGAGTATGTTGGGCAAGTTTGGAGGACTCGAGGCCGGATCTTTGCCTATGGCTTGAGCACCGAGGTGTAAATTTTGTTAGAAAATGTTTTGAACTTACATGTTTGGTATTGTCCTTATTAGCGGGAATGGCGGTTGAGTATCTATGCGATGAGTATGTTAGTACTACGTGATGTATCTGTGTGATCTTGGTCATTTCGAGGTATGTTGGCAGATCAGTTTGGGTTACATAAATTGAGCCGAGGATGGCACGTGTGAAGGAAAATTTTGACTAAGATGATATGGTACCTCGTAGATGTGAGGAAATACTAGGGTGTCATGAGCTGTTATTGATAAAGAATGCTCAATTTATGGAGAAGGAAGATGGTTATTTGTAATTGTATGAGATCATGTTCTGCGGTGTCAGAGTGCTAATAAGGCACGAGTGGTTCTGTTAGTTAAGTCAGGTAATTTATAGTTGTATATGAGTGAATGACTCTCGAGAATGGTTTTGTTATGTTCAAGATTTTGCATGTAATAATCAGATGTCCTAAGGTTGTGTATGCGGCTAGAGACTATGTTTTCATTGAAAAAGATTAAGACTTGTGGTATTTTATGTTAATTATGGGATTCAATGTATCCATATTTATAAAGTAGTGGTAACGAATTCAGATTCGCGGGAAGTTTTTCAAGTAAAGTATTCTGGAACGTGGTATTTCTGGGAAGCATTAAGAGAGTATTCAGTGTCTTATGGGTCTTAGATAGTGTGGTCTTATGCTCGAGTCCCATATGGTAAACCAGGGTTGAGGTATTGTGGTGCTACCGCAAGGGAGAATATCAAGTTAATGATGGATTAGAAAGGAAATTTGATACACGGAATAGCTTGATAATAGACCAAATCGGTATGGTAAGAGTATGATTAATTATACGTATGTGTTCGAGGTAATGAGCTTTTATAGGCGTGTTGCAGCAATGCTATTGAGTCTTGATAGCTTGCTTAGCCTGGTTTGGATAGAAGGATTCAGTCCTGGCAGTTTAGTTTGTGGTTAGGAAAAAGGAGATGGAGTTCTCATGTTATCCTAGTGTAGTATAGTATATGCAATATATTGTGGAGGGCTGGGATTTGTATGTGTAAGTTATAGTTTAGTTCAGAATGGAAAGTCCTTAATTCGTAAGCAGCACGGGCAGCTGCAGGTGATTAAAGAATCGATCTTCAAATGATTAAGGAAAAATGGTACCGCAGTTATAGTGATTTGGCGATGGGTATATGTTGCAGAAAAAGGGAAATATGTAAATAAGTGGATGGCACTTCGGTGGTATTGCGGCATTTTCTTGTTGAATCGATGGTTGATAATTGAGTTTGTTGATGGCACTGGGAAATTTTAGAATATCTCTCGTGGGATGAATGGGTACTTAATATGTGATATATGTTAATTCGGTGGAATTCGGGATCGGGTACAGTAATTTGTATGCTATATGGAGTTGGAAACTGGGAGTTCTTAGGTATAGACTATATATTGGTTGTGGATCGTGTGTATCAGCACCGTTCAACAGCAATTAGGATTTGGAGGCTAGAGTTGATATGTTAGATTTTGGAGGTGATGGTTGAAGTTCAGACTGGTAGTCTCAGTGTGGGTTTATGCTAGACTATTGTGTCATGGCAAGGAGCATTAAATTATGTTCTAATAGGGTGGTTTATATCTCAGGGACCAGCGATGGTTGGGAAGGATTTCCTTTCTTAATTGGGCCTTCGTGATGGATGTTAGTACAGAGGTTTCTACCATTGATTCAGTTCCAGTATTGAGCGACCTTCTCGGATGCATTTCTTATGGCCGGGCATGTCACCTGTGAGATTGTGGATTTTGGTATTTATTTGGTACCAGGCACCGTGTCATACGGATCTGGCAGGAGTTATAGTAGTGGGAGGAGCAACTTCAGGCTTCTTGGTATTGAGTTCATTGGCAGGCCAATGTGGCTATGTATTTAGCTCGAGTTAGCTTGGTTAGTCCCGACTCATATTTCTGAAGGATGGGTTGATACGATTGTTCTTGAATTGGTTGGTGATTTGGGGAGACCTATGAGTTACTTTCTATGTTGTGAGGCATCATGATTTGTTGGATATGAGCACATGTGGTGCGGTTCTATTGAGGATTCATAGAGGAAGTCGAGCGGGACGAGTAATTGAGTGTTGCTTAGTAAATGGGGTATTGGTTATGACCTATCAGGTTACATGTCGTATATTATTTGTTTTACAATGGGTGTAATGAAATGCGTTAGTTTCAGACATCAAATTGTGCGTGGCTGTTGATTTTGAGCATAGCGACTTGAGGTGCTTCAGGTGCAACAATGTTTAGGTAGGATCGCGCATTAGCGAGGCTACGTGGAGTTATGACCTTTCAAGGTAGATTCAGGTGTTCTATATCTATGATGTGAGACGGGGTCTCAGCCTCGTGTTGTGATGATACTGATGGACTTGAGTTACAGCTATTCCATTTGAGTCATTTGTCATGATTTGAGTATGATCAGACTGTTTCTTATTGGTGCGTGTATTATGCAAGTTGTGGCATAGGCCTGTGTTGAGGTGTCATATCGCCAGGGTAGTATGATGGATTCGAGGTGATCGTTGGAGTTATTAATGAATTCGAGAAAATGTGATTTTAGCTTGTTAGAGGGATAATATCGAGGTTCGGCCTAGAAATCTCTTGTGATATCAGTCAAGGGAAATGGCTTCATGAATGGTTGATCTGAGAGATGGTTACGATTTATCATGTGTTTTAGTTGTCGTTGGCAGTATATGGAAGTGTTGGAATAAGACTTTAGCTAATAAAAAAGGTGTTCTATCGGTATTTGGTTATTGAGGACAATTGCTGTGAATATAGGCCATCGTTTCGAGTGTTTGGATTGTGTAGTATATCATATGGTCTCACCTGAGGTTGCAAGTATGTGTTATTACAGCTAGTTTGGGTTTATTCTAAATATAGACGTGAGGTTCTGATCTTATGTATGATTTCGGGAAGTGCAATGTGGTTCTACGGTTTATGGTTTAGATGGCATGTGAAATTTTAGCTATATTATGTTGTCAGACCTATATGAGATAGGGTGACGGGGAATCCCCCTGGGTATATGCTTGGTAAGGTCTTTCAGTTATTTGTTGACCTCTAGGACAACTCTGGGTATGCTCGAGGACGAACGTTTGTTTAAGTTGGGGAGGATGTGACGACCCGACCTGTCGTCTCATGTGTTTCCATCTCGTTTCCCCCATATTGTGTTCCTATATCAGTATTTGAGTTGATGAGGTTGAATAGAATTGGTTTTAGTTGAAAATGAGGCACTTAGCCTCTTAGAAGGAAGCTTGTTTTGGAAAAATCAACTAGAAGTTGACTATGTAGTTAGAGGGCTCAGATGTGAGTGGTTCGGTTAGCTTCAAGGGTTGATATATGACATAGGAGAGCGATCAGAATTGAATTTGGAGGTCCAGTGTAGAATTAGGCTTGAATTGGCGAAGTTTGAATTGTTGGCGAATTCCGGTGGATGGGTGAGATTTTTATTCGACGGTCGGAATGAAATTCCGAAGTTGTAGTAGCTTCGCTAGGTGAGTTTGGATATGTCTGTAAATTTTCAGGTCATTCGGACGTCGTTTGGTCATGTTTTTGATCGAATGTGAATTTCGAAAGAATTTGATAAACTTAGGCTTTGATTTGGTGAAATCTGATGATCTTGATGTTAACGATAGTGCTTTGATAATTCGATCAAGTTTGAATAAGTTAATAGATCATGTCTGTGCTTTTGGTTGAGGTCCCAGGGGACTCGGGTGGTTAAACGGAGAGTTTGGAGTTGTTGCACGATTTTTAGGTTGCAGGTTCAGTAGCTTCCGCATCTGCAGAAAAAGGGCCGCATAGGCGGTTCCGCAGATGCGGCGGTTGGGTCGCAGGTGCGGTCTGGGAGGCCTTGGCGTGGACCGCATGTGTGGAAGGAAATCCGCACAAGCGGTGACCGCATGAGCGATTTTGGACCGCAAAAGCGGTACCTGGTGAGTTAAGTTAGACCGCAAAAGTGGTCGTTTAGTCGCAAAAGCGGCAGCCGAAGGTGCGGTAATTCGACTGGAGAAGCAAAAATCGCTGTTGGCAGGGGGTTTTATATTATATTTCATCCGCGAGGGTTATGCATTTTTCCTCCATATTTGAACGACCTTGGGAGCTTTTGGACGGGAATTTCAGAGGGATTGAGGGGGAATCGACTTGAGGTAAGAATCTTGATCTTAAAACATGATTCTGTTATGAAATTTGTCTAGACATTCATGGAAATTAAGCCTAAGGCTGATGAATTAGGACTTGAGTTGTTGATATTTCATATTGGGATTTTATAGGTCATTTGAGCTCAGATTTGGGAGTTCTTGGTATGTAAGGACTCGTAGCGAGACGAGGAATCCGGTAATGTGAGTTTTGTAATTTTTCGAGCAGCGAGCCCGGGGCTCGGATTTTGCTAGTTTCGAGATTGTTGCTATATTTTGACTATTTTCGATTGGGTATTGTTCCCTTGGCATAGTGTGATGTGTCTGCTCTGATTTTGGTTAGATTCGACGCGCATGGAGGCCAATTTGAGGGTTAGAGGCGTCGCAGACTAGAGATTTTGCCGGTTCAAGGTGAGTAATACTTGTAAATGATATCTTGAGGGTTTGAAACCCCGGATTTGCACACCATATTGCTATATTAAGGTGTCTTGCATGCCTGTTAGTGGGCGTGGGGTAAAGCACTGCTAGGATTGTGACTTGCTCCGTCCCGATTGATTAATTATTGCGTATTTGACTGGAAACTATTTGTTATCACTGTTGTTTGGGCTGATTGCCATATTTGGAATTTATGCCAACTATTTGAATCCTTCGCGAATTATTTTCATTGTTTTCTATTATTTTGAATTATTACTTCAACTCAATCACATTGTTTCTCCACTCTTTTATAACTCAGCCGTTTTTACTTGAATTGAGTCTTAAATGATATTTAAAATGATAATTTGAGCTGAGGACTACTGTTTTACTAATGCCCGAGGGTCTTGTGATTAATATTTTGACTGAGTTTGGTCGAAGGCCAAATATGAGGATACACTGAAGGATGGGAGGCCGAGGGACTGTATGAGAGGATTATATATGGATCGGACGGCACGCCACAGTAGTATATTATATGGATCGGACAACACGCCGCAATATGTATATATTGGATCAGACTGCACGCCGCAGCGATATGTGGATCGGGCTGCACGCCGCAACAATTATTATGTGATACTATTTTTTAGAGTGATTTGAGAGAGAGAGAGAGAGCCCGATGGGTCAAGAGTGTTGTTGAGAGTGAGCCCGATGGGCTGGTTCGGTTTGAGATATTACCCGAAGGGCGAGCTTTTATGTCCTCATTTTGCATACTTCTTGCCTTTTACCTGTTATACTGTGGTATTTGTGCCCGAGGGGTGAATTTCCTATGCTAATCAGTACTAACTATTTTGAAACCGTTTTCATAATTATTGAAAAAACCATTTTCAAAAGAGACTCGAACGAAGCCGAAATAATTCTAAAGATTCTATTGAAATCATTATTTTTCTCAGAAATTGTACCTAGTTTCTGTATAACATGTTGGCTGATTTATGTGATTTCTTACTGCTCAATATTATTTACTCTTATTACCACTAAGTTGGAAGTACTCACTTTACTCCCTGCATCTCGTGTGCAGTTGCAGGTATTTATGCACCCAGTAATGGGTATTGGCTGTATGACGGCGGCGTTGTAGAGGTTTTAGCAAGGTGACTGCCAGTTTTCGGAGCACCCCTGTCCTTTCATGTTATTCATACATCTTGTGTACTGTATTTCTAGACTATATAGTGGATACTTCATTCTTATAGATGCTCGTGACTTGTGACATCTCGGTCGGCCGTGTTGGGTTGTAAGTTTAGCTAATTAACGTCATTAAGTCGCATTTATGCTATGCATTTATGTTTAATTACTTTGAAAGAGACGAATTGGGTTAGTTGGCTAGCCTTGTCTTCACGAGATGCCTTCACGACTGGTGTGGGTTTTGGGTCGTGGCAGTTACCTGATTCCATTACCGTATTAACATGAATCTCGGGATTATCAGACTTATGAATCAAAAATCGACATGCTTTATTATTTGTAGCATATCCAATGAAAATGCAATCTACTATTTTTGGTCCAATTTTAACTCTTTTAGGTAGAGGAACATGTACCTTTGCTAGACACCCTTATACTTTGAAATATTTTAAGTTGGGTATTCTTCCTTTCCATTTTTCATATGGAATAGATTGTGTCTTGTAAACAGTAGTTTCATTGCCAACCAATGTATTTGGTTGGGATTACTTGTAAACCGGCTTAGTTTGCTAATAGCACGTGCTATATCTGGTTGCGTATAATTAATGATATACATCAAACTTTCAAATACTCTTGCATAGTCCAGTTGTGAGTCACTTTCACCTTCATTCTTTTGAAGTGCATAACTCACATCAGTTAGAGTCTTGGCAATTTAAAATCCAAATACTTGAACTTGTCAAGTACATTTTCAATGTAGTGAGACTGTGATAATGTTAGACCTTGTGGAGTCTTGCGAATTTTAATTCTTAAGATCACATCAGCAACTCCTAAGTCTTTCATGTTGAATTTGCTAGATAACATGCATTTTGTAGCATTTATATCTGTCATTTTTGCTTATTATCAACATGTTATCAACATATAAACAAACAATGACTTTATGACTGGAGCATTTTTAAAGTAAACACATTTATCACACTCGTTGATTTTAAATCTATTTGTTAACATTGTTTGGTCAAATTTTGCATGTCATTATTTGGGTGCTTGTTTAAGTCCATAAAATGACTGAACAGTTTGCACACTTTCTTTTCTTCACTAGGAACCACAAAATCT
The DNA here is from genome assembly GCA_032618575.1 of Nicotiana noctiflora. NCBI lineage: Eukaryota > Viridiplantae > Streptophyta > Magnoliopsida > Solanales > Solanaceae > Nicotiana > Nicotiana noctiflora. Next base: position 94,672 of record JASVEL010004769.1, on the reverse strand, counting down.
TCAGGTTGTTCCATGTTAATTTCTTCCTCCTATTCTCCATTTAGGAAAGCTATTTTAACATCCATTTGATGGATTTCAAGACCATACATGGCCGCTAGTGGCACTAACACCCTAATAGATGTTATCATCGTTACTGGCGAGTAAGTATCAAAGTAATCAATGTCTTCCTTTTGTCTATAACCTTTGACAATAAGTCTTGCCTTATATTTGTAAATAGTGCCATCAACGTTAATTTTCCATTTAAAGAACCATTTCGTACCTAAATGCTTATTTCATGGAGGAAGATCAATCAATTCCCATGAATGATTATCCAAAATTGATTGAATCTCACTATTGACTGCCTTTTTCCAAAATGTTGAATCAGAAGACGACATAGTTGCTTTAAAAGTTTGAGGCTCATTTTCAAGCAAGAATGTCATAAAATCGGGTCCAAAAGACGTAGATGTTCTTTGATGTTTGCTACGCCTTGGATCTTCTATAATTGGAGTATTTTCCTTTGGTTCTTCCCGAGGTCTTTTAGTTTTTACACTTAACGACTCGCTTTCAGTTTTATACGGATAGATGCTTTCAAAAAATTCAGCATTACCTGATTCCATTACCGTATTAACATGAATCTCGGGATTATCAGATTTATGAACCAAAAATCGACATGATTTACTATTTATAGCATATCCAATGAAAATGCAATCTACTGTTTTTGGTCCAATTTTAACTCTTTTAGGTAAAGGAACATGTACCTTTGCTAGACACCCCATACTTTGAAATATTTCAAGTTGGATTTTTTTTCCTTTCCATTTTTCATATGGAATATATTTTATTTTGCTATGGGGTACTCTGTTGAGTATTCAATTAGTTGTAAGGATAGCTCCCCCCCCCCCCCACAAACTCTGCTGTAATCCGGAACTTATTAATAAAAAATTCATCATTTCTTTTAGTGTCCAGTTTTTTCTTTCCGCAATTTCGTTGGATTGAGGTGTGTAAGGTGCAGTGGTTTGATGGATAATTCTATATTCCCAACATATTTCTGCAAATGGAGATTCATATTCTCCACCTCTATTATGTTTTTGAGTCAACCACAAGAATTGTTGTTTGTGTCATTATATAGCCAGAATTAATAAATGGTGAAGTTTTTAATTTTCAAATCAATCTGACACATTCTGAATTAATAAACAGTGAAGTTTTTAATCTTCAAAATGAGTAACATCTGATACAACTAGATCTAATAAACAATGAAATTTTTAATCTTCAAACCAATTAATATGTGACACAATCAAATTTAATAAACGGTAAAGTTTTTAAATCTTCAAACCGAATAATAAATTGCAGTAGAATATCACTAAGATTTTAATCTCCAAAATGAATACAAAGTCACTTAGACTTAAATTTCTAACAAATGAGTAGAAAGTCACGAAGACTTTAATCTCAATGAACGAGTACAAAATCACGCAGATTTTGATCTCGAAGCAGGAGTAGAAAATTACGAAGATTTTATTCTTCATAACAGGTTTAGAAAATCATGAGAATTTTAATTCCCTTTCCAAATGATTTTTAAACTAAACCATTATAACACGTAAACAGTTTGATCTTTTTCTCTGAGCAAATACATATATGTTCATCTTTACATATATTAAGATCTCAAGAATATTTTCAAGTATTAGGTGTAGGCCTAACTTATATCTTACAACCATGAAATAACTTTTTCACATAATTTCAAGCATGCTACCAAAGTTATATACCAAAAGATATAACTAATATAACCTTAGTTATTCTTAATTAATTTGAATGCAAGACACAATACATATTTGAGATCACCACATAATGAACATCTATTCTAATATTTATAGAAACTGAATTTCATAAATAACAAAGAGTAGAAAGTTAATTAAAAATTAGTCAAGTAAAGAAATCATAACCCAATTTTTTTATTGCCATCAAGCCTTTCAATTTTCCAGCAAAGCTACGATGCATCAGATTCTTCATTGTGAAACGCCGTTTGCGCCTTCTGCAATTGCTGGTTCTAAAGTAAGTTTATCACAAATTCCTTCGAAGTATTTTATCCGGTGTTTGATTTTTTTTCCTTGATAATGTGACTTATTCGAAGAATGACGTGGAATAACATCTTATCAGATGTGACAAATAAATTAGTTATAGAAGGTATTGCACTGTCATTTTTTGTGATTCTGTCAATTATTATCCAACTCTTCTCTTTTATAAAATGGCTTCAAGAGATATATTATATCACTGGATAAGAGTGACCACTAGGCAGCATAAAACCTTGTTAGAAAGCCATAAAACATTTGCGAAGAGCAACTGCTTGTTAAAAATATATAACATAAAACCTGGAATAAAATAAATTTCTTAAGATTGTTATAAATATTTTGTTGTTGTAAGTAAATAAAACTATAATCTTTATGAAAAAAGTAAAACAGAAAGTTAGTAGAAATAATTCTGAAAAAATAATATTCGAACTTCAAAATAATTTTTAAAATCTTGAAGTAACAAATCGAGTTCACAGAATACACAGTGTGTCCTTAAGAAAATTATTCCACTCAAGTACCCGAGGTTTTGGAATATATCCTCCCAGGCTAGAACGATTTAAATCACCAATGTATCGGTACCTAAAACTCTGGTGATTGGTGAACCACTTGATGGTCGTAAAACACACTGGAACATTTTGTGAAGAAGAAGAAGAAGAAGAAGAAGAATATTCAGAAAATTTCGTAAGTAAATATCCTGGGATTTGAAGGTCTATTTATAACCAACTAGGTGGTGTTTCTGAAAAGGTTTGCAACCTTTCAGAATAATCATGATTGTTGGAACAGCTGTGACCCTCTGAAGAGGTTTGCAACCTTTTAGAACAGTCATGGCTGTTGGAACAGGTGTGACCCTCTGAAGAGGTTTGCAACCTTTCAGAATAATGGCTGTTGGAACAGGTGTGACCATCTAAAAAGGTTTGCAACATTTCAGAATAGTTATGGCTGTAGGAACAGGTGTGACACTGTTTCAGAATAGCCATGGCTATTGGAATTTTTTTTTTTTTTTTGCAGGAAATTTAAAACGAATTTAAATTAATCCAGGAAAGAAAAACGTACTAGTCTGAATCGGTTCATGGGTCATCCCTCTATTTATTTTCCCACAATTTTTCATTCACACCTCTTTTATTATTATTTATTAAATAACAAATCGAAACTACGTCATGTCTGCTTCTGATTAGTAATACGTATTAATTTTTATTACTATTAGTTGATACGTACGTATAACTTCTTGCACTTCACGTTTTATCTTCTCTGAAAAAGACAACTCAACATCGATCCTGAACTGGCCGGCCAACATAGTAGAGGGGGAAGAAGAGATGGAGTATTTAAATGCTTCTTGTGGAGGATGCTTTTGGGATAAAATTGGATAAATTTGGGGTCAAGTTATAATTATTAAATAGAATATGAATCATTTATGCATTAATGAAATTTGACTTGTAGCTATTTCGTTGACGTTTACACTTTACAGGCTTATGATTTTGGAAACGACGTTAGGTGAGTAAGATTATTTGAATGGTATATTCAAATGTATATATCATAGTAGCCAAATTGGGGTGGTATCTACAATTTCAGATTTGTATCTTTTTACAATACTCCTTTAATGTAACACGTATCCATACCCGTTGCTGTTAGTGGCAAAGTAACCATATAAGTATATTACTACATCCTCAAGGGATTATTACTACACTAGATATTGGAGAAGGAAAGAGTGACAGTGAAGGTTAAACCAATTAAAGCATGTTAGTTTGCATTTGCAAGGTCAGGATATTTGTTGTACATCAGTGACTATCATCATTATACAAAGCAATAGCATTTTTATGCTTGGAAAATGTATAAATCCATCATTTTACGTATCTAATATTTTAGTGCAAAGGTAGCCACTTTTAAGTATGCTATTTAAAATATGTTTATAGTTTACAATGTATTTAAAAATTAGCCAATTTTGTTCAAACTGCAGGACACATCGTCCTATATTAAACCTCAAAGTTTAAATTTCAAGACATTGTATTCTAAAGTTAAAAAAATTATTTCCAGAGTTTGAATCTTATGTCCCGAATTTTAAATTAGCAGCTAAAAAATTCATACACTAAGTCCTGAATTTCTAAATTTAGGATTCATAGTTCTTAAGCTTGGGTGAACTGATCTTTGAATACATTGTAAATTATGGATATATTTTAAATAGCAGACTTAAAAGTGGCTATTGCTGCACTTCACCCAATATTTTACGTATTGCATTTTCTAGGGAGAAATTCAAAAATAGCCTGATTTACAAGTGGTTATTCAAAAATAGTCACGGTTTCGAAAGTAATCGAAATTTAACCACTTCTTGTAAAGATAAATCTGAATGAAAACACGGTTCAAAATCTGAAAAATACTCCATTATTTTACTATACTGAAATTATATACTGGTGTTCCCATATACATGTGCTAGAACTCCATTATAATATACTGGAGTTCCAATATACTAATATATTGGTCCAAAATAATATGCTGAAAATTCATACACATGTGTTACAACCTCCATTACATTATGCTGGAACTTTCCGCGTGTTACATACCAGCATAACATGTTGGAAGTTCATACACATGTGCACCAATCTCCAGTATATTACGCTGGAACTTTTCGTATTGTGGCAAAATAGTGGCTATTTTTTAATAACTTTAAAAATGCTGGCTATTTTTCAATGATCAGTCCGAAGGCTAGTCTATGCTATTTTTACAATTTTGTAGTAAGGAATAAAATCCCAGTGATTGCTCTATGAGCTGTTATGAGAGGGTCCAAACAAGGCCCAAGAATTTTTGAAATCCATATTCATTTCTTCCGAGCAATCACAAGACATGTTATCACGGGCTCAAAGAAGTCCAAGTCCTTCTCTAAGAAGGAGCCATGCTGGTGTAAGCCCAAATTCATTTCAAGCAACAAAATAAACTCAAAAATCCATCAAAAGAGCACATTTAAGTTGCCACATAAGTATATAAGCGCCAATAACAAAAATAATAATTACGCCTCACTTCCAAACAAGTAGGGAAAATAATTTTACAATTGGAAGTTATATAGTTGTAAATGCTGCTCTAATTAGTTGGGAAATTAGAGAAAATATCGGCATTATATTGTAACTTGTTAGTAATGAGATTTATGATTAATTTTTAAGAGAAAGCATTTGGACCACAGGTGAGATTGAAACAAAAATTAAAACGTCATAGTCTATGTCCTCACAAACCAACGAAATTCACTTTATTTGGCAAAGTTACATGCTATTTTTGTAATGCTACATAATTCATGAAGGTAGGCCCCACGTAACGCACAACATAGATGAGGATTATGTGATGACAGACGAACATGCAATCCTAAACTGAGCACAGAGAAGAAGAATGAAGCTAGAACAGCACTGACTACTATATTAAAATTAAAAAAAAAAAAACATACTTATATAATTGGAAGGGGTTTTATTAAAAAAACGGAGTTTTATATCTAATAGTTTGTAATTTTAACATTTTCATTTTAGTTAATGTTATATAACAGTTATAAATACATTATATACTTTTAAATATTATACGCACCTCTAGTTAGGGTTGCATGATTCAATAAGCTTTGAGCAGGGAAATGTGGGTCATGCCAGGAGACTGGAGGCTACAAATTGCGTTACACATGCAATTGGTGGGTTAGGAATAAATTCATTTTGGAGAATAGTGAATTTGGAGAGTGCAATGAATCCCAGCTTGGAAATTGGAATCCAAAATAGTAGCTTCTAGTCTTCTCCTCCTGCACCTTCTGCTAGCTTTCGTCTGTTTTCTCTCCTTATCTCTTATGATCAGTAGCAGATTCAAATTTAAATTTAATAGATTTAATTTTTAAGATTTGTAGTATTAAATTTCATCGTATTATAAAACTATAGGTTTAAATTTAATATTTTTTTAGATTTTAGTAGTTTTTACATATAAATATATATTTTGTATCAAAAATTATAATTAAATTCAGTTGAACCCGTAGCCTAAAGACTATTCCTTCGATCCAAAATAAGTGATTTTTTGGCTTTTTTTTGTTATTCAAAATAAGTAATTTTTTCATATTTAAAGAATGGATTAATTATTTTTTCTGCATACGCACTACTCTCCTCAGACCCAACTAAGTGGGATTATACCGGGTTGTTATTATTGTTGTTGTAGTTGTTGTTGTTGTTGTTGTTGTAGTTGTTGTTGTTATTGTTGTTGTTGTTGTTGTTGTTGTTGTCTCTTGGAGTAAATAATGTTAGAGTATGTGTTAGGTAGGGGTGTAGAAACCGAACCGAAATACCACACCAAACCGGAAAATCAAACCAACGCGATTAAAAATCCGACTAGATTTAATTTGATTTGATTTTGTTTGGTATTGAGTAAAAAAATCGAATCAAACCGACATATAATTATATAATTTTTATATACACTTTTAACACCTTATAGAGATTTTTTTAATAAAAATTCCAGAAATATTTGGCATTCTCTTCTTGAATGTAATATTTAATTTAATATGAAGTAATCCATTTTTATTTACCTTAAGTAATGGGTTATATGATCACTATGACGATCCAAAGGGTCATCACTTATTTTCTCGGTCATTTCGAGCTACAGAGGCTTTGAAAACCTCATTTATAGTTGCCTCGATTTGTATGCGCAGTCCGGGCGCGAAGCTAGAAAATTTTATTTTGAAGTATATGAATTATGTGAAAAATTTGAAGAATTTTGATATTAATATTGATATAGTTGACTTTGGTCAACTTTTTTGGTAAACGGACCCGGACCCGTGATTTGACGATCTCGAAAAGTCCGTAGAAAAATATGGAACTCGGGCGTATGCCCGGAATCGAAATTCGAGGTCCAGAACCTCGGTAAAAGAATTTGTTTATTAAATTATTTTCTGAATATGATTAAGGAAAATGATTCTAAAATTTGATCAAAAGGTAATGGTATCGGGCTCGTATTTTGGTTCCGACGCCCGGTACAGGTCATATGTATTGGTTAAGCGCTTCCTGTAAAGTTTGGTTGAAAACGGACGTCGTTTGACGTGTTTCGGCCTTAAATTGGAAAATTTGGAAGTTATGAAATTTTGAAAGATTTCTTGGGTTTTAAGGCTCAATTCATATTTTGATGTTATTTTGGCGATTTGATTACGCGAGCAGTTCGTATGATATTTTTGAGTCATTGTACATGTTTGGTTTGGAGCCCCGAGGGCTCGAGTGAGTTTCTGATAGGTAACGGGGTGGTTTTGGACTTGGAAAAGCTGCAGAAAATCTGTGGCAGGTGAACAAGAATTTTCTTCTATGCGATCGCATACGTATAGCTGCAATCGCGTAGATCAATTTCGCCCAGTGATTTTTAAGTTCTGAAAAAATAAAACATAACGAGATTAAATCCCATTTCACCAAACTCTCTCTTCTCCAACAACATTTCTTGGCGATTCTTGGGCGATTTTCATCAAACTTTTTGGGTAAGTGATTCTTGACTCGTTTTCTTCAATTTCCATCAATATTATTCGAGTTCCTAGGCCTAAACATGTGTAAATGGGTAGAAAAATTAGAGAAATAGGTATAGTTAGGGTTTTGAAAGAATATGTAATTTAGACCTCGTTTTGGGGTCGAACTTAAGAACAAATTACATATTTGAACTCGTGGATGAATGAGTGAATTTATTTTGGTTCGAACCTCGTGTTTTGACCACGTGGGCCAGGGGTCGGTTTTTACTATTCCGGGCAGAATGTTGTGAAAAATATACTTAGCCATTTGAACTAGTTTGTTGAGAAGTATTGATGATATTAAATCAATTGTCTATAGATACGATTGAATTTGAGCCAAATTCGAAAGGAAAAGGCATTGCTAAGGATTGAATTGGCCATAGACTTTCGAGGTAAGTGTTTGATCTATCCTAGCTTGAGGGAATATGAGTTGAGTTTATGTGCTAATTGGTGTGTGTGGAGTCCGACGTATAGGCATGGTGACGAATATGTATACGTTGGGGGTCGATTATAACCGTGAGTCTTAAATGGATTAAACTTGTGATAATCTTATGTGATTATATGAAAGTAATTATTATTGGTTTAATATAGGTAATATAAATATTGTTGATTTAAAGATTATTGGTTTCACATTGGTAATATAAATATATTGTTGATTAAAGATTATTAGTTTTATACCGGTAACATATTAAGAAATGGGATCGTGTGGCACGCCGACCACTTATATATTAAGAAATGGGATCGTGTGGCATGCCGACCACAATTTATATGATTGTTGGCATTTCCCATAGTTGCCGGTAGCCTATTATGTACTGTTATTGGCCATAGTTGCCGGTGACATATTGATAAATGAAATTATATTGAATTGGGAGCAAGTGGTACGCTGTCACGACCCAAACCCCGGTCGTGATGGCACCCAATGCATTACTAGGCAAGCCCGACCATTTCCAGATAACCAGTTCAATTATTAAGTTAAGGATGTTCCATTTAAAGTCAAATAGCCTGTTTTCATATCAATAAAACGATGCAGAATGTAAAACAATCGAAATAACAGCCCAACTAATCCTGTGTCACAAGTCTGAGCCTCTAACAATAGAATAAAACCTATACAACTGATGTCTAAGTAGGAAAACCAAGAGATAAATAGAGGAAGGGAGAGATCGGGTCCTGCGAACGCCGGCAGCTATCTCGATGTCTCCTGAGCAACTGAAAAGACAGCAATATATAGCTCAATTGCCCTCCCGGATCCCTGTATCTGCACACAAGGTGCATGGATTAGAGTGAGTACTTCCAACTCAGTGAGTAGTAATCAATAAATAACAACTAAAAATAAGAAAAATCTGTAAGAGCACTAAACAGTTCTAAGGGAAACAGTATAGGTAATAATATCTCTAAGGTGGAAAATCTAGTTTCAGTCTACTACTATCTCACACCGATCCAACACTGATCCAATAATGCTGCAGCGCGTAGCCCGATCCTTACTAATACTGCTGCGGGGTGTGTACAGACTCCGGAGGGGCTCCTAATGCCCAAGCGCAATAATACTGCGGTGTACGGTCCGATCCACATATATATTACTGCGGCGTGCAGTCCTATATATATATATATATATATATATATATATATATATCACTACGGCGTGCGGTCCGATCCATATATATATCATATATATATAATACTACGGCTTGCAGTCCGATCCGATACATGTATATGTATATATTATTGCGGTGTGCAGCCCGATCCGGTATATCTATCAATACCTCTGTAAGGCCCCGTGAAATTTTTGTGCATAAAACCTAGTAGATGTGGTGTCATGGTCCGAATGATGTGTTAGGAATGCGTAGAATTCTTCGCGGCGAGCTTGCGAGCCGCGGTTCGAACCCTTGGTAGTGATTTAAGTTTCAAAAATGTAGAGAAATAATTTTTCCGAAAAAGTGTCAATCGGCGGTGCACTTTTGCGACCGCAGAATCAATATGCGGTCCGCATAGTGACCGCAGATCGTTCCGGAGAGTTTCCCAAAAATCTGTCAAATGTGCGGTCGATATGCGATCGCATGTCAAATCTGCGGTGCATTTTGCGACCGCAGATCAGACATGCGGACCGCATTCTGGCCGCATTCCTTAACAGAAACTTGTAAAATTTGGGGCAATTCTGCGGTCATTATGCGGACCGCATGTTGATTCTGCGGTCGCATAGTGACCGCATATTTGACCCCGGCCCAGATTTTTGTAACATTTTGACCCGATCTCTTCTTTAATATAACACACCTCTTCTTCATTTTTATCATATCATCTCACCAAAAATTAGAGAGAGAAGAGAGGGTTTTTAGAGAGAGAAATCTTGCATCTTCAAGGATTGTTCCAATCATTTTAATTCCAAGGGATCCTAGGGCAAGGATTCAACTTCCCCAATATTTTCAAGGTAAAAACCCTAACTATTTTCTTTGATTTTCAGTTTTAATTGGGTAAAGAGAGGTTTGCATATAATAGCTTTTAAAAATAGAATTTTTACACTCATGCATGATTATTGAACTTGATTTCTAGTAAAAAGAAGTGAGTAGAAGTAAGAGTCTTCAAGAACAAGGTTGGCAAGAGTAAGATAGCTTGGGTAAGCATAAAGTAGAAAGTTAACGGAAGAAAAATCATCACCAGGTATGTATGGCTAATTTTGATTCTTGTGAAATCGCCCTTATGTGTAAAATTGTTTGACATGTGTTGATTTGAGAAATTGTATGTGATTAGTTGATGTTGTTGTTGGATATTCAAAGTTGTTGTTGAACTATGAGTGTTGTGGTAAGAAATATGAACCGAAAGGTAAATGAGAGTTGAATTGGGTAAAGAATTTGTGAATAATGATTATGATGGCCTTTATGGCACCTTGTGGAAAAGAAAATGAAACACTTGAGAATTGGTTTATTGTGGAAAGAGATGAAACACTTGAATTATGGAAAATTGCTGAATATACATGTGTGAATATTCTTGAATGTGGAAACATTGTAACTTGGTTGTGATATTGGCTTGAGAAGTAATTGAGAACATGAAACAATGTGCAAGTTGCTTATTTGAACTTGTTGAAATTGTGTGTAGTACCTTATCTGCTGTTTGAAATTGTTGTGTTTTCAAGTGTAAGGCGGGGTCGTGTCGCGCGCCGCAACGTGGTGAAATAAGGTGTGGGTTGGGGTGATAAGGGTGGCCGAGGTAATAAGGGTGGTCGGGGGCAATAAGGATGGAAAGCGATCGAAATCGCTATTGAAAATTGATACATAAATCAATAATGTGAAATTGTGAAAGGAGACGGCAGGAGAGTTTGCAACCTGGGGAGCACTGATTGCTCCTATGTTTGACTACTTGCAATTTATGTTGTTGATTGGTCGTTGTTCCATTTGTGACCTTGAATGTGCTTGTGTTGAGGCTTATCCGAAATGAGTAAAAGGTTGGGAACATGGTTAGTTAGCTTAATTGATTTCTTGATGTAATCTATTGGCTGTCTTAACACGGTGATCCTTGTTTAATGGCTTGAGTTTACTTGGGACAAAGTTTGTCCATACATACCAGTACAATTCAAGTGTACTGACGTCCCTTTTGCCGGGGGCGCTACATTCGTGTCATGATTGTAGGTGGATCAGTAGCAGGCACTTCAGCTCATCGGCGGTAGTATCCTTCTCCTTCCACTGCCCGTTTTGGTGAGCCCCTTTCTTCCTCGGGGCCTTGTGTGGTTCATGCCACTCGGTTTAGATTTCATTTTGGTTTTGTAAGGTATAGCCGGAGCCTTGTTACCGGCAAGTATTGTATTTCCCTTTTGTATCCTAGAGGCTCCGTAGACATGTAAACTGGTGGGATTGTGGCCTATGTATATGTATGGGGCGTTGTAAATATAAATTATGAACTTGTTAGTAAATAAATCACATGGTTATGTTTATGCATTGTGAAATCAGTCATTGTTGGTAAGATATTTTGGTTAATGAGTAACAATCAACACAGGGGTAACGCGTGGGAATGGAAGGCACCCAGGTCCGCTTGACTGGGGCAACCCGGTTAAGCGCCGGTCATGTCCCTCGATTTGGGGCGTGACAAACTTGGTATCAGAGCATATGGTTTTTAAAGTGTCCTAGGATGTCTCGGAGCCGTGTCTAGTAGTGCCCTTCTTATAGGTGTGTTGTCGACCACATCATATAAGTAGGGGGCTACACGGACATTTAGGAATATTACCCTTCTTCATCACTCCAAATCGTGCGATAAAGCTTGACTATAAGATTGTTTTGTAACCCGTGCGTTGAGATTCAAGGTAAGTTTAAATGCTCTTTCGTCTATTTTATGTAGTGTTGTCATATGTCATGACCAATGGGAAAAGACATGGGTGTTATGGAGATTGCACATGTATCTTGTTGAATAAACTGTATGAATATATATAGTATAAGTACATAGTACTACAAGTATACTTTATTTGGGGAAAGGATTAGAAGTGATTACCCGCACGAAGAGGCATTGATTTGATAATTGATATGTAAGCTTAAATAGCAAGCATGGTTAGTGCAAGAAGTATAATTGATCGTAAGGTGTGAAAGAATATTGGTTATATAAGCACGTGATATATGAGATAATGACTAAGAGATTAATGGGGAGAGTGTAAGTCTCTCATATGAGGTAAAAAGTTATGAAATGAGACTCAATTGGACCCTAGGTGAGAAGACCCTTGTCTTACGAACGTTATAGGGACCCAGAAATGTACGAAGTTGCGTTACACTCATAAAGGATATGCGTGGGGACTTGGAATCCCATACCTACGTGGCTGAATAGGAGAAGGGGACTCATGAGATCAATACTATGGTGACTTAAATTTTCCTAATGGTCGAGTATATATATATAAGAGGTATAGATATATGAGGCATATGTTCCTAAAGTTTCTACACTCAAGACTTGTGTCAAGATCCAGGATATTTTCCCCACGTGGGAGAGGGAGGACCATCGTGAGGCTACTTAAATACAATGAAACAAGAGCGGGACCATGTAACTATGATATTTGAATATTTTGGTAAAGACATGTGTGGTCTAGAAAAGAGATTAAGGAATGTAAATTCTTCACGCATGGCAATGTGACCGATAGGGTCAACGATTCTAGAAAATAATAGTATGTTTGTAAAGAGACTTTTACTTGTCATAAGGTCAGGAGAAATGGGACCCAAGGAGGTGCCATATGTCAAATGTGAACGATTGTGAGTTCCTAGAATGGGCTAATCATAGATTTGTGATTTAAACAAAGTTTCGGGATACTAAGAAAGCCAGAACGAGTGAGAGAAATGAATGTGTTGCCACAACAACCCAAGATGGTAATTGGGGCTTGATAGAGAGCCTCTAAAGAGCCTTACAAATAGATAAGTGTTAAGTGATGTTCAGACAAACACTCCTTGCTACATATGTCCCAATAAGAGTTAAGAGGTGAGCCGGATGGAATACCTAAGGTAAGAGACCACGTAATATATGGAAGAGTGCGTGGCTATTCACTAACTAGGAAGAATGGGGTGAGAAGAAATGGGGAGAAAACCTTTAAATTGAGATGGTCATGGTCATTTAAAACAATTTGTTTGCATCAGAATGGTGGACTCACTTAGGGCACAAGTGTTAATAAAAGTTATAAGGGATTAACCGCAATTCAACCGACATGGGTGACATTGAATATCGACTAAAAGGGTCTAGAGATAGTTCATGTCTACACACAATGGGAAGCGAGGTTATCGTTGGTGAGGTTGTGGTACTGTAAAATGATTAAACAAGACATAATGATTTTTCAAATTCACAGGAGACAGACAAATGTGTGGAACATTAAAGCTATTAATTATGCACTATCCGCAAAAAAAAAAAAAGATGGGAATGAAAGGTTCGGAATGGATTGAAAGAGGATGAAAACTCGTGACAGACTAGACGTGTTTGGCATGATAACTCTTAAGCGGCAATATCAGGGAACTTTATTGGTAACTATAACATGGGGAATAAGGCGAGTTACTCATCCGAGATAGAATCAAGTGGACTAAGCCTTACACTTAAGAGTGAAACCAAAAGTTGTTGTTGAAGTATTGAGGAGGATTTAAAGTTTCAGAGAATACCCTTCTCGGGCTAGTGACCCTTCCTAAGTCATATGCATATAAAGGTTGTTGATATACGTTTTGAGAGGTGTTTAACCGTAATGAGGGATGGTAGGAAATTTCACAGGGGAAGTAGTGCAGTTTCTTAAAGTCTATAATGCACATATGGGGAGAAGAGGTTGGTTAAGAAAAGTTAGAGCACAATGCTACTTTACATTCGATACAATGCCGTGCAAGTTAGTGTTATTCGGGGTATATGTGCAAAGTTAGCCAGTGCTATTCATTTGAGACAGGAGGTCATATGAGAAAGCTCATTCAGCAATGCCTTGGGTTAAGAATTATGAAGAGTTAGTAGCAATTGTTCACATGGGGTCGTAACCACATCAAGGAAATTATAGTGGAACTCAATTCGTGGAAGGTCTTATGTATGAGGAATATAGTAAGGATGTTCCGCTATCGATGTAAAGTATTAAGGTGAAAGTTATGCCTCCATGGTTGGTTAGGGTGTGTGTTGATGCAGCACGGAAAGGTTATAGAATATGCTTTGAGATAACTCAAAAATCACGAGAAGAATTACCCGACACATGATTTGGAGCTTGCGACAGTTGTGTCTGCTTTGAAATATGGCGGTATTATCTTTATGGAGTACATGTAGATGTGTTTTCAGACCACAAGAGCCTCCAGTATTTGTTCAAGCAGAAGGAGCTAAATCTGAGACAACGGCGGTGGTTAGAATTGCTCAAGGACTATGAGATGAACATATTGTACCATCCAGGGAAGGCAAATATGGTAGCCGATGCTCTTAGTCGGAGATCCATGGGTAGTTTGGCTCATTGGGTATGTATCAGAGACCCCAGTCTCGAGAGGTTTACCAATTAGCCAGTTTGGGGGTTCGTATCTCTACGTCAGACGAGGGGAATGTTTTGGTGCATAATGGAGCAGAATCATCATTGGTCGCGGAAATCAAGGAAAAACGGTTCATGGATCCAGCATTAGTTCGGGTAAAGGAAGCAGTTCTGAATGACAAGACCTCAACATTTGTACACAGCAGCAAAGATGGTGTAATGCGGTGTCAAGGCAGACTATGTGTTCCGGACGTGAACGAACTTCGGGAAAGGGTAATGGCAGAGGCACATATTTCCAGATATTTTGTACAATTAGGTTCCACGAAAATGTATCATGACCTTAAGGAGATTTATTGGTGGAACGGTATGAAAAGGGATATAGAAAACTTTGTAGCTAAATGTCCGAACTGTCAACAAGTGAAGGCCGAGCATCAACGGCCCGGTGGATTAACTCAGATTATAGAAATACCAAGGTGGAAATAGGAGATGATCAATATGGATTTCGTGGTGGGCTTACCTCGCGCACAGCATAAGTTCGATTCAATATGGGTGATAGTAGATCGACTCACCAAATCAGCTCACTTCCTGCCTGTCAAGTCCACCGATACCGCGGAGCAATATGCAAGATTGTACATCAAGGAGATAGTAAAACTTCATGGCACTCCACTTTCTATCATCTCAGATCGCGGGGCTCAGTTCACAGTTAACTCTTGGAAGAAGTTTCGGCAAGGTTTGGGAACTCAGGTGAATCTCAGCACAGCTTTCCATCCACAGACCGATGGACAGGCCGAGCGGACCATTCGGACGCTTGAAGATATGTTGCGGGCTTGTGTCTTAGATTTTAAAGGTAATTGGGATGAACACTTGCCACTGATAGAATTTGCTTACAATAACAGCTATCATGCTAGCATTCAAATGGCCCCGTTTGAGGCATTGTACGGGAGAAGATGTAGATCGCCAGTCGGGTGGTTTGAGGTAGGTGAAGCGGAATTGCTAGGGCCAGATATGGTGTATGAAGCTATGGAAAAGGTCAAAGTTATTCAGGAGAGAATGAAAACAGCACAGAGTCGTCAAAAATCCTATGCAGACGTTCGTCGAAGGGATTTGGAGTTTCAAGTCGATGATTGGGTGTTCTTGAGGGTATCTCCTATGAAAGGAGTCATGCGATTTGGAAAGAAAGGGAAATTGAGTCCTAGGTATGTCGGGCCATATCGGATCGTTCAAAGGATTGGTCAAGTTGCTTATAGGCTAGAGTTGCCTTCCGAGATGTCAGCAATGCATCCGGTATTCCATGTGTCCATGTTGAAGAAAGTGATTGGAGATCCATCCACCATCATGCCAGTCGAAGCTATAGAGGTTAATGAAAATTTGTCATATGAAGAGGTTCCAGTTGCCATTCTTGATAGGCAAGTCCGTAAGTTGAGAAATAAGGAAGTCGCCTCTGTTAAAGTGTTGTGGCGAAGTCAACAAGTTGAGGAGGCCACATGAGAAGCAGAGAAAGAGATGAAAGAAAAGTACCCCCATTTGTTCGATCAAGCCTAGAAGAAATTAGGCGATCCTTCTACTTCTAGTAACTGTCATCTTGTCCAAGTTGTTTCCCTATTAGTGTTAGTAAAAGCCTCCTCCATTTTGTAAAGAGTTATGTGTTAAGTAAGCGACTAATAGTAAGTATAGATTGGTAATGGTTTGTTAAGTGTACATGGTGTGTTAAATTGGGTAAATAAGGTAATAATTCATTGAAGTGACTAGTTTATGTGCAATTGTAACAATGTGATAGAATATGTGCATTCGTTGAGGTAAGAAAGTGTATACCAGTTGTGAAAAGTGTTGTATTTGTGTATTGTTGTTTGGTAATGTGTTTCGGGGGCCCTCTGTCAGGTGGATATGTCCATAATACAAGGGAAACTCTGGCGAAATTTTTCTAAAATATTAGAGTTAGTCAAAATTTTGATAGCTTGCATATCATGTCTTTCAAAACTCATTTATTTCAAAATCCTCATTCGAGGACGAATGATCTTAAGGGGGGGAGGATGTAAGGCCCCGTGAAATTTTTGTGCATAAAACCTAGTAGATGTGGTGTCATGGTCCGAATGATGTGTTAGGAATGCGTAGAATTCTTCGCGGCGAGCTTGCGAGCCGCGGTTCGGACCCTTGGTAGTGATTTAAGTTTCAAAATGTAGAATAAAATTTTTTCCAGAAAAATGTCAATCTGCGGTGCACTTTTGCGACCGCAGAATCAATATGCGGTCCGCATAGTGACCGCAGATCGTTCCAGAGAGTTGCCCAAAATTGTGTCCAATGTGCGGTCGATATGCGATCGCATGTCAAATCTGCGGTGCATTTTGCGACCGCAGATCAAACATGCGGACCGCATTCCGGCCGCATTCCTTAACAGAAACTTGTAATTTTTGAGGCCATTTTGCGGTCACTTTGCGGACCGCATGTGTGTTCTGCGGTCGCATAGTGACCGCATAATTGACCCCGGCCCAGCTTTTGTAACATTTTGACCCGATCTCTTCTTTAATATAACACACCTCTTCTTCATTTTTATCATATCATCTCACCAAAAATTAGAGAGAGAAGAGAGGGTTTTTAGAGAGAGAAATCTTGCATCTTCAAGGATTGTTCCAATCATTTTAATTCCAAGGGATCCTAGGGCAAGGATTCAACTTCCCCAATATTTTCAAGGTAAAAACCCTAACTATTTTCTTTGATTTTCAGTTTTAATTGGGTAAAGAGAGGTTTGCATATAATAGCTTTTAAAAATAGAATTTTTACACTCATGCATGATTATTGAACTTGATTTCTAGTAAAAAGATGTGAGTAGAAGTAAGAGTCTTCAAGAACAAGGTTGGCAAGAGTAAGATAGCTTGGGTAAGCATAAAGTAGAAAGTTAACGGAAGAAAAATCATCACCAGGTATGTATGGCTAATTTTGATTCTTGTGAAATCGCCCTTATGTGTAAAATTGTTTGACATGTGTTGATTTGAGAAATTGTATGTGATTAGTTGATGTTGTTGTTGGATATTCAAAGTTGTTGTTGAACTATGAGTGTTGTGGTAAGAAATATGAACCGAAAGGTAAATGAGAGTTGAATTGGGTAAAGAATTTGTGAATAATGATTATGATGGCCTTTATGGCACCTTGTGGAAAAGAAAATGAAACACTTGAGAATTGGTTTATTGTGGAAAGAGATGAAACACTTGAATTATGGAAAATTGCTGAATATACATGTGTGAATATTCTTGAATGTGGAAACATTGTAACTTGGTTGTGATATTGGCTTGAGAAGTAATTGAGAACATGAAACAATGTGCAAGTTGCTTATTTGAACTTGTTGAAATTGTGTGTAGTACCTTATCTGCTGTTTGAAATTGTTGTGTTTTCAACCGTAAGGCGGGGTCGTGTCGCGCGCCGCAACGTGGTGAAATAAGGTGTGGGTTGGGGTGATAAGGGTGGCCGAGGTAATAAGGGTGGTCGGGGGCAATAAGGATGGAAAGCGATCGAAATCGCTATTGAAAATTGATACATAAATCAATAATGTGAAATTGTGAAAGGAGACAGCAGGAGAGTTTGCAACCTGGGGAGTACTGATTGCTCCTATGTTTGACTACTTGCAATTTATGTTGTTGATTGGTCGTTGTTCCATTTGTGACCTTGAATGTGCTTGTGTTGAGGCTTATCCGAAATGAGTAAAAGGTTGGGAACATGGTTAGTTAGCTTAATTGATTTCTTGATGTAATCTATTGGCTGTCTTAACACGGTGATCCTTGTTTAATGGCTTGAGTTTACTTGGGACAAAGTTTGTCCATACATACCAGTACAATTCAAGTGTACTGACGTCCCTTTTGCCGGGGGCGCTACATTCGTGTCATGATTGTAGGTGGATCAGTAGCAGGCACTTCAGCTCATCGGCGGTAGTATCCTTCTCCTTCCACTGCCCGTTTTGGTGAGCCCCTTTCTTCCTCGGGGCCTTGTGTGGTTCATGCCACTCGGTTTAGATTTCATTTTGGTTTTGTAAGGTATAGCCGGAGCCTTGTTACCGGCAAGTATTGTATTTCCCTTTTGTATCCTAGAGGCTCCGTAGACATGTAAACTCGTGGGATTGTGGCCTATGTATATGTATGGGGCGTTGTAAATATAAATTATGAACTTGTTAGTAAATAAATCACATGGTTATGTTTATGCATTGTGAAATCAGTCATTGTTGGTAAGATATTTTGGTTAATGAGTAACAGTCAACACAGGGGTAACGCGTGGGAATGGAAGGCACCTAGGTCCGCTTGACTGGGGCAACCCGGTCAGGCGCCGGTCATGTCCCTCGATTTGGGTCGTGACAAACTTGGTATCAGAGCCTATGGTTTTTAAAGTGTCCTAGGATGTCTCGGAGCCGTGTCTAGAAGTGCCCTTCTTATAGGTGTGTTGTCGACCACATCATATAAGTAGGGGGCTACACGGACATTTAGGAATATTACCCTTCTTCATCACTCCAAATCGTGCGATAAAGCTTGACTATAAGATTGTTTTGTAACCCGTGCGTTGAGATTCAAGGTAAGTTTAAATGCTCTTTCGTCTATTTTATGTAGTGTTGTCATATGTCATGACCAATGGGAAAAGACATGGGTGTTATGGAGATTGCACATGTATCTTGTTGAATAAACTGTATGAATATATATAGTATAAGTACATAGTACTACAAGTATACTTTATTTGGGGAAAGGATTAGAAGTGATTACCCGCACGAAGAGGCATTGATTTGATAATTGATATGTAAGCTTAAATAGCAAGCATGGTTAGTGCAAGAAGTATAATTGATCGTAAGGTGTGAAAGAATATTGGTTATATAAGCACGTGATATATGAGATAATGACTAAGAGATTAATGGGGAGAGTGTAAGTCTCTCATATGAGGTAAAAAGTTATGAAATGAGACTCAATTGGACCCTAGGTGAGAAGACCCTTGTCTTACGAACGTTATAGGGACCCAGAAATGTACGAAGTTGCGTTACACTCATAAAGGATATGCGTGGGGACTTGGAATCCCATACCTACGTGGCTGAATAGGAGAAGGGGACTCATGAGATCAATACTATGGTGACTTAAATTTTCCTAATGGTCGAGTATATATATATAAGAGGTATAGATATATGAGGCATATGTTCCTAAAGTTTCTACACTCAAGACTTGTGTCAAGATCCAGGATATTTTCCCCATGTGGGAGAGGGAGGACCATCGTGAGGCTACTTAAATACAATGAAACAAGAGCGGGACCATGTAACTATGATATTTGAATATTTTGGTAAAGACATGTGTGGTCTAGAAAAGAGATTAAGGAATGTAAATTCTTCACGCATGGCAATGTGACTGATAGGGTCAACGATTCTAGAAAATAATAGTATGTTTGTAAAGAGACTTTTACTTGTCATAAGGTCGGGAGAAATGGGACCCAAGGAGGTACCATATGTCAAATGTGAAAGATTGTGAGTTCCTAGAATGGGCTAATCATAGATTTGTGATTTAAACAAAGTTTCGGGATACTAAGAAAGCCATAACGAGTGAGAGAAATGAATGTGTTGCCACAACAACCCAAGATGGTAATTGGGGCTTGATAGAGAGCCTCTAAAGAGCCTTACAAATAGATAAGTGTTAAGTGATGTTCAGACGAACACTCCTTGCTACATATGTCCCAATAAGAGTTAAGAGGTGAGCCGGATGGAATACCTAAGGTAAGAGACCACGTAATATATGGAAGAGTGCGTGGCTATTCACTAACTAGGAAGAATGGGGTGAGAAGAAATGGGGAGAAAACCTTTAAATTGAGATGGTCATGGTCATTTAAAACAATTTGTTTGCATCAGAATGGTGGACTCACTTAGGGCACAAGTGTTAATAAAAGTTATAAGGGATTAACCGCAATTCAACCGACATGGGTGACACTGAATATCGACTAAAGGGGTCTAGAGATAGTTCATGTCTACACACAATGGGAAGCGAGGTTATCGTTGGTGAGGTTGTGGTACTGTAAAATGATTAAACAAGACATAATGATCTTTCAAATTCACAGGAGACAGACAAATGTGTGGAACATTAAAGCTATTAATTATGCACTATCCGCAAAAAAAAAAAAAAGATGGGAATGAAAGGTTCGGAATGGATTGAAAGAGGATGAAAACTCGTGACAGACTAGACGTGTTTGGCATGATAACTCTTAAGCGGCAATATCAGGGAACTTTATTGGTAACTATAACATGGGGAATAAGGCGAGTTACTCATCCGAGATAGAATCAAGTGGACTAAGCCTTACACTTAAGAGTGAAACCAAAAGTTGTTGTTGAAGTATTGAGGAGGATTTAAAGTTTCAGAGAATACCCTTCTCGGGCTAGTGACCCTTCCTAAGTCATATGCATATAAAGGTTGTTGATATACGTTTTGAGAGGTGTTTAACCGTAATGAGGGATGGTAGGAAATTTCACAGGGGAAGTAGTGCAGTTTCTTAAAGTCTATAATGCACATATGGGGAGAAGAGGTTGGTTAAGAAAAGTTAGAGCACAATGCTACTTTACATTCGATACAATGCCGTGCAAGTTAGTGTTATTCGGGGTATATGTGCAAAGTTAGCCAATGCTATTCATTTGAGACAGGAGGTCATATGAGAAAACTCATTCAGCAATGCCTTGGGTTAAGAATTATGAAGAGTTAGTAGCAATTGTTCACATGGGGTCGTAACCACATCAAGGAAATTATAGTGGAACTCAATTCGTGGAAGGTCTTATGTATGAGGAATATAGTAAGGATGTTCCGCTATCGATGTAAAGTATTAAGGTGAAAGTTATGCCTCCATGGTTGGTTAGGGTGTGTGTTGATGCAGCACGGAAAGGTTATAGAATATGCTTTGAGATAACTCAAAAATCACGAGAAGAATTACCCGACACATGATTTGGAGCTTGCGACAGTTGTGTCTGCTTTGAAATATGGCGGTATTATCTTTATGGAGTTCATGTAGATGTGTTTTCAGACCACAAGAGCCTCCAGTATTTGTTCAAGCAGAAGGAGCTAAATCTGAGACAACGGCGGTGGTTAGAATTGCTCAAGGACTATGAGATGAACATATTGTACCATCCAGGGAAGGCAAATATGGTAGCCGATGCTCTTAGTCGGAGATCCATGGGTAGTTTGGCTCATTGGGTATGTATCAGAGACCCCAGTCTCGAGAGGTTTACCAATTAGCCAGTTTGGGGGTTCGTATCTCTACGTCAGACGAGGGAATGTTTTGGTGCATAATGGAGCAGAATCATCATTGGTCGCGGAAATCAAGGAAAAACAGTTCATGGATCCAGCATTAGTTCGGGTAAAGGAAGCAGTTCTGAATGACAAGACCTCAACATTTGTACACAGCAGCAAAGATGGTGTAATGCGGTGTCAAGGCAGACTATGTGTTCCGGACGTGAACGAACTTCGGGAAAGGGTAATGGCAGAGGCACATATTTCCAGATATTTTGTACAATTAGGTTCCACGAAAATGTATCATGACCTTAAGGAGATTTATTGGTGGAACGGTATGAAAAGGGATATAGAAAACTTTGTAGCTAAATGTCCGAACTGTCAACAAGTGAAGGCCGAGCATCAACGGCCCGGTGGATTAACTCAGATTATAGAAATACCAAGGTGGAAATAGGAGATGATCAATATGGATTTCGTGGTGGGCTTACCTCGCGCACAGCATAAGTTCGATTCAATATGGGTGATAGTAGATCGACTCACCAAATCAGCTCACTTCCTGCCTGTCAAGTCCACCGATACCGCGGAGCAATATGCAAGATTGTACATCAAGGAGATAGTAAAACTTCATGGCACTCCACTTTCTATCATCTCAGGATCGTGGGGCTCAGTTCACCGCTAACTTTTGGAAGAAGTTTCAGCAAGGTTTGGGAACTCGGGTGAATCTCAGCACAGCTTTCCATCCACAGACCGATGGACAGGCCGAGCGGACCATTCAGACGCTTGAAGATATGTTGCGGGCTTGTGTCTTAGATTTTAAAGGTAATTGGGATGAACACTTGCCACTGATAGAATTTGCTTACAATAACAACTATCATGCTAGCATTCAAATGGCCCCGTTTGAGGCATTGTACGGGAGAAGATGTAGATCGCCAATCGGGTGGTTTGAGGTAGGTGAAGCGGAATTGCTAGGGCCAGATATGGTGTACGAAGCTATGGAAAAGGTCAAAGTTATTCAGGAGAGAATGAAAACAGCACAGAGTCGTCAAAAGTCCTATGCGGACGTTCGTCGAAGGGATTTGGAGTTTCAAGTCGATGATTGGGTGTTCTTGAGGGTATCTCCTATGAAAGGAGTCATGCGATTTGGAAAGAAAGGGAAATTGAGTCCTAGGTATGTCGGGCCATATCGGATCGTTCAAAGGATTGGTCAAGTTGCTTATAGGCTAGAGTTGCCTTCCGAGATGTCAGCAATGCATCCGGTATTCCATGTGTCCATGTTGAAGAAAGTGATTGGAGATCCATCCACCATCATGCCAGTCGAAGCTATAGAGGTTAATGAAAATTTGTCATATGAAGAGGTTCCAGTTGCCATTCTTGATAGGCAAGTCCGTAAGTTGAGAAATAAGGAAGTCGCCTCTGTTAAAGTGTTGTGGCGAAGTCAACAAGTTGAGGAGGCCACATGAGAAGCAGAGAAAGAGATGAAAGAAAAGTACCCCCATTTGTTCGATCAAGCCTAGAAGAAATTAGGCGATCCTTCTACTTCTAGTAACTGTCATCTTGTCCAAGTTGTTTCCCTATTAGTGTTAGTAAAAGCCTCCTCCATTTTGTAAAGAGTTATGTGTTAAGTAAGCGACTAATAGTAAGTATAGATTGGTAATGGTTTGTTAAGTGTACATGGTGTGTTAAATTGGGTAAATAAGGTAATAATTCATTGAAGTGACTAGTTTATGTGCAATTGTAACAATGTGATAGAATATGTGCATTCGTTGAGGTAAGAAAGTGTATACCAGTTGTGAAAAGTGTTGTATTTGTGTATTGTTGTTTGGTAATGTGTTTCGGGGGCCCTCTGTCAGGTGGATATGTCCATAATACAAGGGAAACTCTGGCGAAATTTTTCTAAAATATTAGAGTTAGTCAAAATTTTGATAGCTTGCATATCATGTCTTTCAAAACTCATTTATTTCAAAATCCTCATTCGAGGACGAATGATCTTAAGGGGGGAGGATGTAAGGCCCCGTGAAATTTTTGTGCATAAAACCTAGTAGATGTGGTGTCATGGTCCGAATGATGTGTTAGGAATGCGTAGAATTCTTCGCGGCGAGCTTGCGAGCCGCGGTTCGGACCCTTGGTAGTGATTTAAGTTTCAAAATGTAGAATAAAATTTTTTCCAGAAAAATGTCAATCTGCGGTGCACTTTTGCGACCGCAGAATCAATATGCGGTCCGCATAGTGACCGCAGATCGTTCCAGAGAGTTGCCCAAAATTGTGTCCAATGTGCGGTCGATATGCGATCGCATGTCAAATCTGCGGTGCATTTTGCGACCGCAGATCAAACATGCGGACCGCATTCCGGCCGCATTCCTTAACAGAAACTTGTAATTTTTGAGGCCATTTTGCGGTCACTTTGCGGACCGCATGTGTGTTCTGCGGTCGCATAGTGACCGCATAATTGACCCCGGCCCAGCTTTTGTAACATTTTGACCCGATCTCTTCTTTAATATAACACACCTCTTCTTCATTTTTATCATATCATCTCACCAAAAATTAGAGAGAGAAGAGAGGGTTTTTAGAGAGAGAAATCTTGCATCTTCAAGGATTGTTCCAATCATTTTAATTCCAAGGGATCCTAGGGCAAGGATTCAACTTCCCCAATATTTTCAAGGTAAAAACCCTAACTATTTTCTTTGATTTTCAGTTTTAATTGGGTAAAGAGAGGTTTGCATATAATAGCTTTTAAAAATAGAATTTTTACACTCATGCATGATTATTGAACTTGATTTCTAGTAAAAAGATGTGAGTAGAAGTAAGAGTCTTCAAGAACAAGGTTGGCAAGAGTAAGATAGCTTGGGTAAGCATAAAGTAGAAAGTTAACGGAAGAAAAATCATCACCAGGTATGTATGGCTAATTTTGATTCTTGTGAAATCGCCCTTATGTGTAAAATTGTTTGACATGTGTTGATTTGAGAAATTGTATGTGATTAGTTGATGTTGTTGTTGGATATTCAAAGTTGTTGTTGAACTATGAGTGTTGTGGTAAGAAATATGAACCGAAAGGTAAATGAGAGTTGAATTGGGTAAAGAATTTGTGAATAATGATTATGATGGCCTTTATGGCACCTTGTGGAAAAGAAAATGAAACACTTGAGAATTGGTTTATTGTGGAAAGAGATGAAACACTTGAATTATGGAAAATTGCTGAATATACATGTGTGAATATTCTTGAATGTGGAAACATTGTAACTTGGTTGTGATATTGGCTTGAGAAGTAATTGAGAACATGAAACAATGTGCAAGTTGCTTATTTGAACTTGTTGAAATTGTGTGTAGTACCTTATCTGCTGTTTGAAATTGTTGTGTTTTCAACTGAAAGGCGGGGTCGTGTCGCGCGCCGCGACGTGGTGAAATAAGGTTTGGGTTGGGGTGATAAGGGTGGCCGAGGTAATAAGGGTGGTCAGGGGCAATAAGGATGGAAAGCGATCGAAATCGCTATTGAAAATTGATACATAAATCAATAATGTGAAATTGTGAAAGGAGACAACAGGAGAGTTTGCAACCTGGGGAGCACTGATTGCTCCTATGTTTGACTACTTGCAATTTATGTTGTTGATTGGTCGTTGTTCCATTTGTGACCTTGAATGTGCTTGTGTTGAGGCTTATCCGAAATGAGTAAAAGGTTGGGAACATGGTTAGTTAGCTTAATTGATTTCTTGATGTAATCTATTGGCTGTCTTAACACGGTGATTCTTGTTTAATGGCTTGAGTTTACTTGGGACAAAGTTTGTCCATACATACCAGTACAATTCAAGTGTACTGACGTCCCTTTTGCCGGGGACGCTACATTCGTATCATGATTGTAGGTGGATCAGTAGCAGGCACTTCAGCTCATCGGCAGTAGTATCCTTCTCCTTCCACTGCCCGTTTTGGTGAGCCCCTTTCTTCCTCGGGGCCTTGTGTGGTTCATGCCACTCGGTTTAGATTTCATTTTGGTTTTGTAAGGTATAGTCGGAGCCTTGTTACCGGCAAGTATTGTATTTCCCTTTTGTATCCTAGAGGCTCCGTAGACATGTAAACCTGTGGGATTGTGGCCTATGTATATGTATGGGGCGTTGTAAATATAAATTATGAACTTGTTAGTAAATAAATCACATGGTTATGTTTATGCATTGTGAAATCAGTCATTGTTGGTAAGATATTTTGGTTAATGAGTAACAGTCAACACAGGGTTAACTCGTGGGAATGAAAGGCACCCAGGTCCGCTTGACTGGGGCAACCTGGTCAGGCGCCGGTCATGTCCCTCGATTTGGGGCGTGACAAACTTGGTATCAGAGCCAGGTTTTTAAAGTGTCCTAGGATGTCTCGGAGCCGTGTCTAGTAGTGCCCTTCTTATAGGTGTGTTGTCGACCACATCATATAAGTAGGGGGCTACACGGACATTTAGGAATATTACCCTTCTTCATCACTCCAAATCGTGCGATAAAGCTTGACTATAAGATTGTTTTGTAACCCGTGCGTTGAGATTCAAGGTAAGTTTAAATGCTCTTTCGTCTATTTTATGTAGTGTTGTCATATGTCATGACCAATGGGAAAAGACATGGGTGTTATGGAGATTGCACATGTATCTTGTTGAATAAATCTGTATGAATATATATAGTATAAGTACATAGTACTACAAGTATACTTTATTTGGGGAAAGGATTAGAAGTGATTACCCGCACGAAGAGGCATTGATTTGATAATTGATATGTAAGCTTAAATAGCAAGCATGGTTAGTGCAAGAAGTATAATTGATCGTAAGGTGTGAAAGAATATTGGTTATATAAGCACGTGATATATGAGATAATGACTAAGAGATTAATGGGGAGAGTGTAAGTCTCTCATATGAGGTAAAAAGTTATGAAATGAGACTCAATTGGACCCTAGGTGAGAAGACCCTTGTCTTACGAACGTTATAGGGACCCAGAAATGTACGAAGTTGCGTTACACTCATAAAGGATATGCGTGGGGACTTGGAATCCCATACCTACGTGGCTGAATAGGAGAAGGGGACTCATGAGATCAATACTATGGTGACTTAAATTTTCCTAATGGTCGAGTATATATATATAAGAGGTATAGATATATGAGGCATATGTTCCTAAAGTTTCTACACTCAAGACTTGTGTCAAGATCCAGGATATTTTCCCCACGTGGGAGAGGGAGGACCATCGTGAGGCTACTTAAATACAATGAAACAAGAGCGGGACCATGTAACTATGATATTTGAATATTTTGGTAAAGACATGTGTGGTCTAGAAAAGAGATTAAGGAATGTAAATTCTTCACGCATGGCAATGTGACCGATAGGGTCAACGATTCTAGAAAATAATAGTATGTTTGTAAAGAGACTTTTACTTGTCATAAGGTCAGGAGAAATGGGACCCAAGGAGGTGCCATATGTCAAATGTGAACGATTGTGAGTTCCTAGAATGGGCTAATCATAGATTTGTGATTTAAACAAAGTTTCGGGATACTAAGAAAGCCAGAACGAGTGAGAGAAATGAATGTGTTGCCACAACAACCCAAGATGGTAATTGGGGCTTGATAGAGAGCCTCTAAAGAGCCTTACAAATAGATAAGTGTTAAGTGATGTTCAGACAAACACTCCTTGCTACATATGTCCCAATAAGAGTTAAGAGGTGAGCCGGATGGAATACCTAAGGTAAGAGACCACGTAATATATGGAAGAGTGCGTGGCTATTCACTAACTAGGAAGAATGGGGTGAGAAGAAATGGGGAGAAAACCTTTAAATTGAGATGGTCATGGTCATTTAAAACAATTTGTTTGCATCAGAATGGTGGACTCACTTAGGGCACAAGTGTTAATAAAAGTTATAAGGGATTAACCGCAATTCAACCGACATGGGTGACACTGAATATCGACTAAAGGGGTCTAGAGATAGTTCATGTCTACACACAATGGGAAGCGAGGTTATCGTTGGTGAGGTTGTGGTACTGTAAAATGATTAAACAAGACATAATGATCTTTCAAATTCATAGGAGACAGACAAATGTGTGGAACATTAAAGCTATTAATTATGCACTATCCGCAAAAAAAAAAAAAAGATGGGAATGAAAGGTTCGGAATGGATTGAAAGAGGATGAAAACTCGTGACAGACTAGACGTGTTTGGCATGATAACTCTTAAGCGGCAATATCAGGGAACTTTATTGGTAACTATAACATGGGGAATAAGGCGAGTTACTCATCCGAGATAGAATCAAGTGGACTAAGCCTTACACTTAAGAGTGAAACCAAAAGTTGTTGTTGAAGTATTGAGGAGGATTTAAAGTTTCAGAGAATACCCTTCTCGGGCTAGTGACCCTTCCTAAGTCATATGCATATAAAGGTTGTTGATATACGTTTTGAGAGGTGTTTAACCGTAATGAGGGATGGTAGGAAATTTCACAGGGGAAGTAGTGCAGTTTCTTAAAGTCTATAATGCACATATGGGGAGAAGAGGTTGGTTAAGAAAAGTTAGAGCACAATGCTACTTTACATTCGATACAATGCCGTGCAAGTTAGTGTTATTCGGGGTATATGTGCAAAGTTAGCCAGTGCTATTCATTTGAGACAGGAGGTCATATGAGAAAGCTCATTCAGCAATGCCTTGGGTTAAGAATTATGAAGAGTTAGTAGCAATTGTTCACATGGGGTCGTAACCACATCAAGGAAATTATAGTGGAACTCAATTCGTGGAAGGTCTTATGTATGAGGAATATAGTAAGGATGTTCCGCTATCGATGTAAAGTATTAAGGTGAAAGTTATGCCTCCATGGTTGGTTAGGGTGTGTGTTGATGCAGCACGGAAAGGTTATAGAATATGCTTTGAGATAACTCAAAAATCACGAGAAGAATTACCCGACACATGATTTGGAGCTTGCGACAGTTGTGTCTGCTTTGAAATATGGCGGTATTATCTTTATGGAGTTCATGTAGATGTGTTTTCAGACCACAAGAGCCTCCAGTATTTGTTTAAGCAGAAGGAGCTAAATCTGAGACAACGGCGGTGGTTAGAATTGCTCAAGGACTATGAGATGAACATATTGTACCATCCAGGGAAGGCAAATATGGTAGCCGATGCTCTTAGTCGGAGATCCATGGGTAGTTTGGCTCATTGGGTATGTATCAGAGACCCCAGTCTCGAGAGGTTTACCAATTAGCCAGTTTGGGGGTTCGTATCTCTACGTCAGACGAGGGGAATGTTTTGGTGCATAATGGAGCAGAATCATCATTGGTCGCGGAAATCAAGGAAAAACAGTTCATGGATCCAGCATTAGTTCGGGTAAAGGAAGCAGTTCTGAATGACAAGACCTCAACATTTGTACACAGCAGCAAAGATGGTGTAATGCGGTGTCAAGGCAGACTATGTGTTCCGGACGTGAACGAACTTCGGGAAAGGGTAATGGCAGAGGCACATATTTCCAGATATTTTGTACAATTAGGTTCCACGAAAATGTATCATGACCTTAAGGAGATTTATTGGTGGAACGGTATGAAAAGGGATATAGAAAACTTTGTAGCTAAATGTCCGAACTGTCAACAAGTGAAGGCCGAGCATCAACGGCCCGGTGGATTAACTCAGATTATAGAAATACCAAGGTGGAAATAGGAGATGATCAATATGGATTTCGTGGTGGGCTTACCTCGCGCACAGCATAAGTTCGATTCAATATGGGTGATAGTAGATCGACTCACCAAATCAGCTCACTTCCTGCCTGTCAAGTCCACCGATACCGCGGAGCAATATGCAAGATTGTACATCAAGGAGATAGTAAAACTTCATGGCACTCCACTTTCTATCATCTCAGGATCGTGGGGCTCAGTTCACCGCTAACTTTTGGAAGAAGTTTCAGCAAGGTTTGGGAACTCGGGTGAATCTCAGCACAGCTTTCCATCCACAGACCGATGGACAGGCCGAGCGGACCATTCGGACGCTTGAAGATATGTTGCGGGCTTGTGTCTTAGATTTTAAAGGTAATTGGGATGAACACTTGCCACTGATAGAATTTGCTTACAATAACGGCTATCATGCTAGCATTCAAATGGCCCCGTTTGAGGCATTGTACGGGAGAAGATGTAGATCGCCGATCGGGTGGTTTGAGGTAGGTGAAGCGGAATTGCTAGGGCCAGATATGGTGTACGAAGCTATGGAAAAGGTCAAAGTTATTCAGGAGAGAATGAAAACAGCACAGAGTCGTCAAAAGTCCTATGCAGACGTTCGTCGAAGGGATTTGGAGTTTCAAGTCGATGATTGGGTGTTCTTGAGGGTATCTCCTATGAAAGGAGTCATGCGATTTGGAAAGAAAGGGAAATTGAGTCCTAGGTATGTCGGGCCATATCGGATCGTTCAAAGGATTGGTCAAGTTGCTTATAGGCTAGAGTTGCCTTCCGAGATGTCAGCAATGCATCCGGTATTCCATGTGTCCATGTTGAAGAAAGTGATTGGAGATCCATCCACCATCATGCCAGTCGAGGCTATTGAGGTTAATGAAGATTTGTCATATGAAGAGGTTCCAGTTGCCATTCTTGATAGGCAAGTCCGTAAGTTGAGAAATAAGGAAGTCGCCTCTGTTAAAGTGTTGTGGCGAAGTCAACAAGTTGAGGAGGCCACATGAGAAGCAGAGAAAGAGATGAAAGAAAAGTACCCCCATTTGTTCGATCAAGCCTAGAAGAAATTAGGCGATCCTTCTACTTCTAGTAACTGTCATCTTGTCCAAGTTGTTTCCCTATTAGTGTTAGTAAAAGCCTCCTCCATTTTGTAAAGAGTTATGTGTTAAGTAAGCGACTAATAGTAAGTATAGATTGGTAATGGTTTGTTAAGTGTACATGGTGTGTTAAATTGGGTAAATAAGGTAATAATTCATTGAAGTGACTAGTTTATGTGCAATTGTAACAATGTGATAGAATATGTGCATTCGTTGAGGTAAGAAAGTGTATACCAGTTGTGAAAAGTGTTGTATTTGTGTATTGTTGTTTGGTAATGTGTTTCGGGGGCCCTCTGTCAGGTGGATATGTCCATAATACAAGGGAAACTCTGGCGAAATTTTTCTAAAATATTAGAGTTAGTCAAAATTTTGATAGCTTGCATATCATGTCTTTCAAAACTCATTTATTTCAAAATCCTCATTCGAGGACGAATGATCTTAAGGGGGGAGGATGTAAGGCCCCGTGAAATTTTTGTGCATAAAACCTAGTAGATGTGGTGTCATGGTCCGAATGATGTGTTAGGAATGCGTAGAATTCTTCGCGGCGAGCTTGCGAGCCGCAGTTCGGACCCTTGGTAGTGATTTAAGTTTCAAAAATGTAGAGAAATAATTTTTCCGAAAAAGTGTCAAATATGCGGTCAAGAATGCGACCGCAGAATCAACATGCGGACTCCGCATAGTGACCGCAGATCGTTCCAGAGAGTTGCCCAAAATTGTGTCCAATGTGCGGTCGATATGCGATCGCATGTCAATCTGCGGTGCACTTTTGCGACCGCAGAATCGACATGCGGTCCGCATAGTGACCGCATATCGTTCCAGAAACTTGTAATTTTTGAGGCCATTTTGCGGTCACTTTGCGGACCGCATGTGTGTTCTGCGGTCGCATAGTGACCGCATAATTGACCCCGGCCCAGTTTTTGTAACATTTTGACCCGATCTCTTCTTTAATATAACACACCTCTTCTTCATTTTTATCATATCATCTCACCAAAAATTAGAGAGAGAAGAGAGGGTTTTTAGAGAGAGAAATCTTGCATCTTCAAGGATTGTTCCAATCATTTTAATTCCAAGGGATCCTAGGGCAAGGATTCAACTTCCCCAATATTTTCAAGGTAAAAACCCTAACTATTTTCTTTGATTTTCAGTTTTAATTGGGTAAAGAGAGGTTTGCATATAATAGCTTTTAAAAATAGAATTTTTACACTCATGCATGATTATTGAACTTGATTTCTAGTAAAAAGATGTGAGTAGAAGTAAGAGTCTTCAAGAACAAGGTTGGCAAGAGTAAGATAGCTTGGGTAAGCATAAAGTAGAAAGTTAACGGAAGAAAAATCATCACCAGGTATGTATGGCTAATTTTGATTCTTGTGAAATCGCCCTTATGTGTAAAATTGTTTGACATGTGTTGATTTGAGAAATTGTATGTGATTAGTTGATGTTGTTGTTGGATATTCAAAGTTGTTGTTGAACTATGAGTGTTGTGGTAAGAAATATGAACCGAAAGGTAAATGAGAGTTGAATTGGGTAAAGAATTTGTGAATAATGATTATGATGGCCTTTATGGCACCTTGTGGAAAAGAAAATGAAACACTTGAGAATTGGTTTATTGTGGAAAGAGATGAAACACTTGAATTATGGAAAATTGCTGAATATACATGTGTGAATATTCTTGAATGTGGAAACATTGTAACTTGGTTGTGATATTGGCTTGAGAAGTAATTGAGAACATGAAACAATGTGCAAGTTGCTTATTTGAACTTGTTGAAATTGTGTGTAGTACCTTATCTGCTGTTTGAAATTGTTGTGTTTTCAACTGTAAGGCGGGGTCGTGTTGCGCGCCGCAACGTGGTGAAATAAGGTGTGGGTTGGGGTGATAAGGGTGGCCGAGGTAATAAGGGTGGTCGGGGGCAATAAGGATGGAAAGCGATCGAAATCGCTATTGAAAATTGATACATAAATCAATAATGTGAAATTGTGAAAGGAGACAACAGGAGAGTTTGCAACCTGGGGAGCACTGATTGCTCCTATGTTTGACTACTTGCAATTTATGTTGTTGATTGGTCGTTGTTCCATTTGTGACCTTGAATGTGCTTGTGTTGAGGCTTATCCGAAATGAGTAAAAGGTTGGGAACATGGTTAGTTAGCTTAATTGATTTCTTGATGTAATCTATTGGCTGGTCTTAACACGGTGATTCTTGTTTAATGGCTTGAGTTTACTTGGGACAAAGTTTGTCCATACATACCAGTACAATTCAAGTGTACTGACGTCCCTTTTGCCGGGGACGCTACATTCGTATCATGATTGTAGGTGGATCGGTAGCAGGCACTTCAGCTCATCGGCAGGTAGTATCCTTCTCCTTCCACCGCCCGTTTTGGTGAGCCCCTTTCTTCCTCGGGGCCTTGTGTGGTTCATGCCACTCGGTTTAGATTTCATTTTGGTTTTGTAAGGTATAGCCGGAGCCTTGTTACCGGCAAGTATTGTATTTCCCTTTTGTATCCTAGAGGCTCCGTAGACATGTAAACTGTGGGATTGTGGTCTATGTATATGTATGGGGCGTTGTAAATATAAATTATGAACTTGTTAGTAAATAAATCACATGGTTATGTTTATGCATTGTGAAATCAGTCATTGTTGGTAAGATATTTTGGTTAATGAGTAACAGTCAACACAGGGGTAACGCGTGGGAATGGAAGGCACCCAGGTCCGCTTGACTGGGGCAACCCGGTCAGGCGCCGGTCATGTCCCTCGATTTGGGGCGTGACAACCTCACCATGGGTCCTCGACCCCTCTCAATCAATATAGACTTGGCCTCTGGGGCCTACTTAGCTAGATCAGGGTATTCAACCCTAGGTATTCTCATTTAGAGTACATTTCTAGTACCGGTTCATGTTATACTATATAGCTAAGAGTACGACTAAGAGTATGTGTTCAACAGATATAGTGGTCATTTAGCTCCACATGCTTCCCTAAGGTTCTACAGATCGGCACTAGGTACCAAACATGGCAACTAGCCCAATTATACAGATATAAGCTCAGTCTCAGTCAATATGCAGCATAAACCATCAATCGGGGTGGACTAAGTCCGAATCCCCAGTCACAAGATCACCATGTTCATCACATGACGCATGTTTCATCTCAACATAGCATTGTATAGTACAAATACGGGGTTTCAAACCCTCAGTATATCATTCATTACTACCACTCACCTCAAACCGGCCAAAGTACTAGCTCGTCTTGCGCTTTCCTCGCAAATCGACTTCCTCAGTGCCAAATCTTATCAAAACCAATAAGAATACATCAAAATAGGCTTATGAGTCATAACCCAATCGAAAGGACTCGAAAAACACCCAAAAACACGAAGTTGCCAAAACCCGAGCCCCGAGTCCACTTCTTAAAAAAATATGAAATCCTCATTTTCAGAATCGTCATCTCGCCACGAGTCCGTGCATATAAAATTTATCAAAATCGTACTTCAAATGAGCCGCCAAATCATAATTTTACATAGCAAAAATCCAAGCCCTAACTTTCTCAATTTATACCCAAATTCAGAGAATTAATGGAAGCTTTTTCGATTAAATGATGTATTAGGATCACAAGACTTACCTCCAACCATTTCCTGATGAAATCCTCTTCAAATTCTATCAATTATCTCTCAAGGTGCTCAAAAATGGTGGAAAATATCAAAGTTTTGGGACTGTTTTCTTTCTTAAAACCCTTCTGTCACCTAGATTTAGCCCTATACGATCGCAGCCCTGCTAATGCGATCGCATAGCACAAAATTTTCAACCTCAAAATTCCTCTTATGCGATCGCACTACCACACTTGCGATCGCATAGAACAAATTCCATGTAAAGGACCCTAGGCCAAATAACACTATGCGATTGCACACCTTCCATGCGATCGTAGAGAACATGCTCACAATACTATGCGATCACAACCCCTATTACGCGATCGCATAGAACAAACTCAGACCCCACTTCCATCCTTCTATGCAATCGCAACAACACCTATGCGATTGCATAGAGCATTTCTCTGCAACACATACCAGCAACCATCAGACCTCTAAAAATGCAAGAATTGATCCGTTTGGACCCCCGGATTACCCCGAGGCCCCCGGGACCTCAACAAAAACCACCAACCTACTCCAAAACACGATACGAACTTGTTCCAATCATAAAAACATGCACTTAAACACAAAAATCATCAAATTAAGGTGGATTCAAGCCTAAGTTTCAACTAAAACTTCTGAAACCAACATCCAATCAAAAACCCGACCAAACGATGTCTGAATGACCTGAAAATTTGCAGACATATCCAAAATCACCTAACGAACCTACTGCAACTGTCAGAATTCCATTCCAACTCCCGGATCACAATCTCACCATTCGACCTGAATTTGCCAAAATTCCAACTTCACCAATTCAAGCATATTTCTACACCGGACCTCTAAATTCAATTCCGATCACTCTTGTAAGCCACAAATCATCCCCCGAAACTAACCAAACCATCAAAATTTGATTCCGAGCCCTCTAACTAACAAGTCAACATCTGGTTGACTTTTCTAAACTATTCCTTTATCAAAGAGACTATTTGTCTCATTTCCTACCAAACTCGATATGAATTGACTCAAATTCACCAAATACATATATTGAAACATGAACAAGCATATAACGGGGAAAACTGGGCGGTAACTCACGTGACGACGAACAAGGTCATCACATTCTCCCCAACTAAAACAAACGCTCGTCCTTGAGCGGGTCGAGAAACATACATGGACTCTCAAACATATGAGGATATCTGCTTCGCATCTCCCGCTCGGTATCCCAAATGGCCTCCTCCATAGGCCGACCTCTCCACTGCACCTTCAATGAAGCTATGTCCTTTGACCTCAACTTTCGAACCTGTCGACCCAAAATAGCCACCTGCTCCACATCAGGTGTCTGAAGACCCTGCACTACCTGCTTTGTTGTGCGAGCTGCGTGGGTCTGATGACCACCCCCGGTTTGGGATGTAGCTGCTGCAGTGGAGGCTGAAATTACCTGAGCTAGACAAGTGAAAACTGTCAAAATCTGGGCTAGGGTCTCCTAAAAACCAGGAATCACAATAGGCACAGCTGGTGCCTGAACAGGTGCTGCTGGGACCTCTGCAACTGGAGGCTGATCTGGAATAGGGACAGCTGGTGGGTCAACTGGCACTGCCCTGGTTGCTCTACCTCTACCACGATCACGACCGTATCCACAGCCTCTAGCAGGTGGCAATGATGGTCATCCGCCTCGTACTGTAGCACGAGTCCTCACCATCTGCGAGAGAATAGAATACCAAAGTTTAGTTTCGGATCACCAAAGTCACACAACCTGAATTTCAAGAATTTGAAGTTTTCCTAAAAAGTTCTGCAGCCTCCCGAGGATAAGTACAGACGTCTCAGTACAGATACGTGAGACACTACTAAACCGGCTCATGATTCGCGAGACCTGATAACCTAGGCTCTGATACCAACTTGTCACGACCCAAACCTCAGTCATGATGGCGTCCAACATATTGATAGGCAAGCCCGGCCATTTCCAGATAACCAGTTTAATTATTAAGTAAAGGATGTTCCATTTAAAGTCAAATAGTATGTTTTGATAACAATAAAACGAAGCGGAATGTAAAATAACCGAAATAAAAGCCCAACTGATCCGGTGTCACAAGTCTGATCCTCTAACAATAGAATAAAACATATACAACTGAGTCTAAGCAGGATAAACAAAAGATAGATAGAGGGAGGGAGAGATCGGGTCCTGCGGACTCCGGCAGCTACCTCGATGTCTCCTCAACAGTTGGAAAGACATCAATATATAACTCAACTGCCCTCTTGGATCCCTGTATCTGCAAACAAGGTGCATGAAGTAAAGTGAGTTCTTCCAACTCATTGAGTAGTAGCAATAAATAATAACTGAAAATAAGAACCCTATAAGAAGACTGAACAGTTCTAAGGGTAACAGTATAGGTAATCACATTTCTACGGTGGAGAGTCCAATTTCAGTCTACTACTGTCTCACACTGATCCAATACTGATCCAACATTGTTGTGGCACGCAACACGATACTTACTAATATTGTTGCGACGTATAGCCCTATATATATATATATATATATATATATATATATATATATATATATATGGCGTGCAGCCCGATCCAATATAATATATAAAATGTTGCGCCGTACAACCCGATCCAATAATATATAACTGCGCTCACTGGGGGTGTGTGCAGACTCCGGAGGGGCTCCTTCAACCCAAGCGCTATAATACTGCGGCATGTAGTCCGATCCACACATATCACTGTGGTGTGCAGTCTGATCCATATATATATCACATATATATATAATACTACAGGGTGCAGTCCGATCTGATATATGTATATGTATATGCTGCTGTGGCGTACAGCCCGATACGGTATATCTATCAATACCTTACTATGGGTCCTCGACCCCTCTATATCAATATAGACTTGGCCTCTCGGGCCCACTCATCTAGATCAGGATATTCAACCCTAGGTATTCTCATTCAGAGTACATTTCTAGTAACGGTTCATGTTATAGTATATGGCTAAGAGTACGACTGAGAGTATGTGTTCAACAAATATAGGGGTAATTTAGCTCCACAGGCTTCCCTAAGGTTCTACAGATTGGCACAAGGCCCCAAACATGGCAACTAGCCCAAATATACAGATATAAGCTCGGTCTCAGTCAATACGCACCGTAAACCATCAATCGGGGTAAACTAAATCCGAATCCCCAGTTACAATATCACCACGCTCATCACATGACGCGTGTTTCATCTCAACATAGCATTGTGTAGTGCAAATACGGGGTTTGAAACCCTCAATATATCATTCATTACTACCATTCACCTCGAACCGGCCAAAGTCCTAGCTCGCCTTGCGCTTTCCTCGCAAATCGGCCTCTTCAGGTGCCAAATCTGATCAAAACCAATAAGAATACATCAAAATAGGCTTATGAATCATAACCCAATCGAAAGGACTTGGAAAACACCCAAAAACACGAAGTTGCCAAAACCCGAACACCGGGTCCATTTTTCAAAAAATTACAAAATTCACATTTTCAGACTCCTCATCTCTGCACGAGTCCGTGCATTTAAAATTTATCAAAATCGGACTTCAAATGAGTCGCCAAATCATGATTTTACATAGCAAAAATCCAAGCCCTAACTTCCTCAATTTATACCCAAATTTAGAGAATTAATGGAAGATTCTTTCATAAAATGATGTATTAGGACCACGAGACTTACCTCCAATCACTTCCCAATGAAATCCTCTTCAAATTCTATGTACTAGCTCTCAAGGTGCCCAATGGTGAAAAATATCAAAGCTTCGCGACTGATTTCTTTTCTTAAAACCCTTCTGTTGCCCAAATTTAACCCTATGCGATCGCAGGCCTGCTAATGCAATTGTATTGCACAAAGTTTTCAACCTCAAAATTCCTCTTATGCGATAGAACTACCACCCTTGCGATCGCATAGAACAAATTCCATGCAAAGGACCCTAGGCCAAATAATACTATGCGATCATACACCTTCCATGCAATCCCAGAGAATAGGGTCACAATACTATGCGATCGCAAAACCTATTACGCGACCGCATAGAACAAACTCAGACCCCGCTCCCATCCTTCGGTGCAATCGCAACAACACCTATGTGATCGCATAGAGCATTTTTCTGTAACACATACCACTAACCATCGGACCTCTAAAAATGCAAGAATTGATCTGTTTGGACCCCCGGATTCACCACGAGGCCCCACGGACCTCAACCAAAACCACCAACTTACTGCAAAACATGATACAAACTTATTCCAATCATAAAAACACGCCCTTAAACACAAAAATCATCAAATTAAGGCGGATTCAAGCCTAAGTTTCAACTAAAACTTCCAAAACCAACATCCAATCAAAAACCCAACCAAACGATGTCTGAATGACCTGAAAATTTGCAGGCATATTCAACATCACCTAACAAAGCTACCACAACTATCAGAATTCCATTCTGACTCCCGGATAAAAATCTCACCCCATCGACTGGAATTTGCCAAAATTCTAATTTTGCCAATTCAAGCCTATTTCTACACCGGACCTCTAAATTCAATTTTGATCACTCTCCTAAGCCACAAATCATCCCCCAAAACTAATCAAACCATCAAAATTCAATTTTAAGCCCTCTAACTCACAAGTCAACATCCGATTGACTTTTCCAAACTACTCCTTCATCAAAGAAACTAGTTGTCTCTTTTCCTATCAAATTCGATCCGAATTGACTCAAATTCACCAAATACATATATTGAAACATGAACAATCATATAACGGGAAAAATGGGGCAGTAACTCATGTGACGATAGGCCGGGTCGTCATATATGCCTACCACAAGATACAAAATGAAATGGGATCGAGTTGCACGGCGCAACAAGATGAATTGAGATTTGAAAGTAAATTTTATTCCATTTCTCATATTATTTTCTGCTATTAGATTTTGCCGCTACCCCAGAGTATGTTTGCCCTTTTCAGCTACTTAATATTCCTTCCCGCTATTTTGTTATACTACATACTTATATATATATATATATATATATATATATATATATATATATATATATATATATATATATATATATATATATATATATATATATATATATATATATATATATATATATATATATATATATATATATATACAGGTTTAGGTGGGTGTCTGGTCCTAGCCTTGTCACTACTTTGCCGGGATAGGCCGGGCACTTACCAGCACATGGGGTCGGTTGTGTTGATGCTATACTCTGCGCTTTTTTTGTGCATATACAGGTTTTGGATAGCAGCAATGGCAGTAATGAGATTATTGATATTCCGACCACCGAGACATCAAGGTGGCCTCGCAGGCATCCGTAGGACCCGTTGTCTCTTCTACCTTTACTTTTTAATCTGTTATCACATGTATTTGAGATAAACAGTTTTATATTTCTTTCAGACGATTATGTGTATTATACTTAGAAGTTCGTGAGTACTATGACACCAGTTTTTGGGTAGTGACTTGTGTTGGTTTTCGGTATTGCATCCAGTTATTTTTACTAAGTCTTCCGCTAATTAATATATTCCACTGTAATTATAGTTTTATTTCTAGATGTTTTAAAATGAGATATTAGAGAAAATGGGAATGTAAGTAAGAGTCGGCTTGCCTAGCTCCCACTAGTAGGCGCCATCACGACTCTCAGTTGTGGGAAATTTGGGTCGTGACAAGTTGGTTTCAGAACACTAGGTTACACAGGTCTCACAACTCACGAACAACCTTAGTAGAGTCTGAGGGATTTGTACGTAGACGTTTGTATTTATCCCCCTGAGGCTACAGAGTTAGGAAAATTTCACCTTTATTCTTTCATGTTATACGACTTTGTTCTTCAAATGCAAATTAAACTTCTACTCTGTTCTTCTGCAGATGGAAAGAACACGCGCTTCCTCACCTACTGACCATTAGCCTGAGGCCCCAGCAGTAGCTCCCACTAGGGGTAGAGGCCGAGGTAGGGGCAAAGCTCATCCTCGAGCAGCAGTACCAGTGACAGAACCTCAGATTCATGTTGAGGAGAAAGTTCCATCCCTAGAAGCTCTAGTGGGCCCATATCAGGTCCTAGGAGAGGTTATGTTCACCCTGGATCTTCAGGATGCTCTAGTCCGGATAGTAGGCTTTATGGACAGTGTCACTAGAGCAAGTTTGTTTCCAGTAGCACCAGCCACTTCTTACGTTGAAGGAGGTAATCAGACTCTTACTATGCGCACTCCGGAGCCAGTAGCTCCCCATGTTCTGGTTCCAATGATTCAGCTAGCTAAGGAAGTTCAGCCAGGCATAATGACTCATACTGGTGATGGTTTAGCTATGACCGCTGATGCTTTATGGAGATTGGACAGATTTACCAAGCTATTCACTACCACATATAATGGTACTTCTTTAGAGGATCCCCAAGACTTTTTAGATGCCACGAGGTTCTCCGTACTATGGATATTGTGGAAACCAATGGTATTGACTTTTCCACTTTCCATTTATCGGGATCCTCCATGACTTGGTGGAGAGATTATTGCTAGTCCAAACCAGCAGGGTCACCATCTTTGACTTGGGGCCAATTTGGAGAATTATTTTTGGAAACGTTTCTTCTAGTGACTCAATGGGAAGCTCTTCACAGGCAATTTGAATGTCTTCAATAGGACTCTATGTCTATCACACAGTATGAGACTAGGTTTATTGACCTAGCTCAGTATGCCACTATTATACTTCCTAGTGATAGAGAAAGAGTGAGAAGATCTATTGATGGCTTGGCTAAGCCAATTCGTCTTTAGATGGTTGTGGGAGCAGTGAGTGACATCACTTTTCAGGAGGTGGCCAATGCAGCCCGCTGGATCGAGATGGCTCTTTCTTAGGGAGCAGATCATGGGTCGGACAAGAGGCCCCATAATTCAAGCAGATTCAGTGGTACCTGGTCTGGAGGTAAGGATTCCTATGGTAGAGGTCAGGCCCCGAGGCCCTTTTAGTCAGCTCTTCAAGCTTCTCATGGTATTCCAGGTAGCAGTGGTTCCTAGTAGTATCAGTCAGATCAACAGCCTATCAGCGCACCACCACTCTGTTATTCCCACCAGCCGATGGCTTGTTTCACGTGTGGCGATCTGAGGCACATTGCCACGTATTTCCCTCGAGCTTCTAACAACTCTCAGCAGTAGGGGTCCTCACCTCATGATCCAGGCAGGAGGCGATCCATAGCCCGCCCAGCCAGCTAGAGGCGGAGGTAGGGATCATAGAGGTGAAGGTAGGGAACGTAGAGGTGGAGCTTAGACCGACAGATGCAGAGGACATCTAGTGATTGATCATCCTAGAGATACAGTTCAAAGAGGTGGGGCCCAACCCCGTTGTTATGAACTTCCTGCCAAACCAGAGGATGAGTCCTTAGATGCTGTTATTATAGGTATTATTCTGGTTTTCGACAAAGAGGCTTCAGTGTTATTTGACCCTAGGTCTACATATTCGTACGTGTTTTCCTATTTTGCACCGTACCTGGTTCAGATTAGTGATCCAGTAGGTGTTCATGTTCATGTGTGATGACCCGGCCCGTCATCATGTGGGTTACTGCCCCGTTATATGCTTGTTCATGTTTCAATATGTGTGTTTGGTGAGTTTGAGTCAATTCGGATTGAGTTTGGTTAAAAATGAGACAAATAGTCTGTTAGAAGAAGGAATAGTTGGAAAATGTCAACCGAATGTTGACTTGTGAGGTAGAGAGCTCGGAAACCAATTCTGATGATCCAGTTAGCTTTGAAAGGTTATTTATGGCTTAGAAGAGTGATCGGAATTGAATTTGGAGGTCCGGTGTAGTTTTAGGCTTGAATTGGCTAAGGTTGAATATTGGCGAAATCCGACCAGTAGGTGAGATTTTGATCCGGGAGTCGAAATGGAATTCAGACAGTTACAGTAGATTCGTTAGGTGATTTTGGATATGCCTACAAATTTTCACGTCACTCAGACATTGTTTGGTCGGGTATTTGATTGGATGTTGGTTTCGGAAGTTTTAGATGAAACTTAGCTTGAATTCGCTTTGATTTGATGATTTCTGTATTTAAGGGTGTCTTTTTATGATTGGAACAAGTTCGTATTGTGTTTTGGAGTAGGTTGGTGGTTTTCGTTGGGGTCTTGGGGGCCTCGGGATGAATCCTGGGGTCCAAACGGGCCATTTTGTATTAAATAGCACAGCTGAAATGCTGCTATAAAATTGCAGAAAATTAACCCATCGCGGTCGTGTAGGTGGTGGATGCGACCGCGTAGAAGAAAAATTGGACCTGGAAAGTTTAGCTTACGCGATCGCGAAGAGGCTGATGCGATCGCGTAGAGGAAAAGGTTAGAGGCACGCATTCACAGGGTATTGAACGTGTTTGTGTAGAAGGAAAAATGGTGGCCTGAGATTTTGTGATACGCGATCACGTGGTGGAAGTAGCGATCATGTGAGACCTGTAAGTTGTGCAGCGCGATCACGTGCTAGAGGTCGCGATTACGTAAGGCAATTTAATTGTCGGACAGAATCAGATATAACCCATATTAGTCGCGAGGGTTTCATTATTTCCTCCGTTTTTGCACCACATTGAGAGCTAATTGATAGGATTCGAAGGGGATTTCATCGAGAAACCATTGGAGGTAAGTTTTATGGTCTAAATACACGATTTTATCATAGAATCTTCATTTATTTCACTATAAATGGAAGGATTAATAGGGGATTTTTGCCCTAAGCTTGGGCTATGGTAAATCATCGATCTGAATGGGCAAACGAAGTCCAATTTTGATAAGCTTTATATGTATGGACTCGTGTTGAGATAAGGATTCCGAAAATGTAATTTGTAATTTTTCGAGAAGCGTACCGAAAGTCTAATTTTACAACTTCGTGGGTTTTGGTGTGAATCATGTTATTTTGATTGGGTTATGTCTAATTAGCCTATATTCATGTATTATTGTTGATTTTGATCAAATTTGGCATCCAAGGAGATTGATTTGTGAGGCAAGCGCAAAGCGAGCTAGGACTTCTACCGGTTCGAGGTGAGTGGTGGTAGTAAATGATGTACTGAGGGTTTGAAACCCCGTACTTGCACTATACAGTGCTATGCTGAGATGAAACACACGTCATTTTATGAGCGTGATGGCATTGTGAATGGGGATTTGGACTTGGTCCTTCCCGATTGATAGCTTACTGTGTATTATGACTGAGATTGAGCTTATAACTGTGTAATTGGGCTAGTAGCCATGTTTGGGGCCTTGTACCGATCTATAAAGTGTTAGGGAAGCATGTAGAGCTAAGTGACCCTTATATCATGCGAGATACATACACTCAGCCGTAATTATATCTGTATAGCATATCATGAGCCAGTACTAGATGTGTACTTCGAGAGAGACTACCTGGGGTGGGATTCCCTGTTCTAGCTGAGTGGGGCTGAGAGGCCAAGTCTATATTGATTGACATGGGGTCGAGGACCCGCTGTGAGGTATTGATATACATATCGGATCGCGCTACACACCACAGATTATTTGTATAGGGTGGCATACCGCCATATATATGGTATCTGGATCGGGTGGCACGCCGCCACGGGTATGTAACTGGAGCGGGTTGCACGCCGTAACAGTGTGATGTGGAGAATAGTTTCTTATATGTTACCTTGTATACAATATGTGACGACCCGACTCGTCGTCACGGGAATTTCCACCCCTTTATGTTGTAATTTCATATTTTATGCTTTTATAACAGTGTTAGAGTCTATCGGGTTGAGTTAGGAGTGATTTGGATTGAAAATGAGGCATATAGCCTTTTTGAAGGAAACTTGAATAAGGAAAGTCAACCCGGAGTTGACTATTTGGTTAGAAGGCTCGAAATCGGATTTTGATGATTTGGTTAGTTCCGGGAG
The DNA here is from genome assembly GCA_032618575.1 of Nicotiana noctiflora. Lineage (NCBI taxonomy): Eukaryota > Viridiplantae > Streptophyta > Magnoliopsida > Solanales > Solanaceae > Nicotiana > Nicotiana noctiflora. The sequence goes on along the minus strand of JASVEL010004769.1, from coordinate 50,788 downwards.
GTGATTTGTGACTTAGGGGAGCAATCGGAATTTAATTTGGAGGTCCGGTGTAGAAATAAGCTTGAATTGGCTAAGGTTGAATTTTGACGAAATCCGAACGGTAGGTGAGATTTTGATCTGGGGGTCGGAATGGAATTCCGACAGTTGCAGTAGCTCCGTTTGGTGATTTTGGATATGTCCGCAAATTTTCAGGTCATTCGAACATCGTTTGGTCGGGTTTTTGATGGAATGTGTAATTCGGAAAGTTTTAAGAAATTTAGGCTTGAATCTGTGGGTAATTGGTGATTTTGATGTTTAGGATAGTGTTTTTATGATTGGAACAAGTTTGTATCGTGTTTTGGGGTATGTTGGTGGTTTTCGTTGGGGTCCCGGGGGCCTCGGGGTGAATCCGGACCATTATCCGGCACTTTGAAGCAAGAAAGGGTCTGCTGTAATCTGCAGATCACTGGGCACCAATTAAGCCTTCGCGTTCGCGAGGGCTAGGCCCGCGTTCGCGTAGGCTGGGGGAAAATGGTCATCGCGTTCGCGATGCTGGGGGACGCGATCGCATAAGAGGAAGGTTGTGAGCATCGCGTTCGCGTGGGTAGGTTCGCGTTCGCGTAAGAGGAAAATGAGAAGCCACGCGTTCGCGTGGCATGGGACGCGAACGCGTAGAGGAAAAATCCATGGCTGGGGAGAATGGTCTTCGCGGACGCGTGACTTCACGTCGCATTCACAGAGAAGGAAATGAGCAAGGCATCGCGTTCGCGTAGGGTACATCGCGAACGCGTAAGGTAAAAATGGCTGGCAGTGAAATTAAAAACCAGAACTGGTCAGTCGCGGGTTTAATACCCAAAACCTCCATTTTTGAGTTCCAAGAGAAGAATTGACGGGAGATTGCTGGGAAATCATCGGGGTTTCGTTGGAGGTAAGTTTTGTGGCTTAATTACATCATTTTAACATGAAATCCTTGGTTAAATCCCTGTAAATGGAAGATTAAAGGTGGGTTTGAGCCCTAGGCCTAAATTGAAGAAAAACACCGATTTGAGTGGGCAAATGGAGTCCGATATTGGTAAATTTGATATGCCTAGACTCGTATTGAGATGAGGGTTCCGAATATATAACTATTATAATTTTTCGAGAAGCTCACCAAAAGTCGGGTTTTGACAACTTTGGGAATTTTGATGTAAATTGAGTTGTATTGATTGGGTGTCGTCCCATTGGCCTAATTTGTTGTATTTCTACTGTATTTGATCAGATTCTACGCGTACGGATCTTGATTCTCGTGGCAAGGGCATTGCGGAGTAGTCGTTGCGCCGTATTGAGGTGAGTAATAGATGTGGGTGATGACCAGCGGGTTCGAAACCCCGGTATACCACTTTGTGACACTGTATAGCGGCGAGACACGTACTCTCTTGTGAGTGCGGGGTCGATTGTGATTGGGGACTATGGCTTAGTCCGACTTGTTGATACTGTGTTATGATATTAGGCTATTCATGAGTCGTCGAACCTCCTTCTCGGATGGTTGCATATTATACTGTGATATTGGCTACTCTTGAGCCGTTGAACCCCCTTCTTGGGTGGTTGAGTATACTTGTGGGCCGTGAGCCAGTTATTGGATCCCGCGAGGATCGTTATCATTGTCTTATCATATTGACATGCTAGTTACTACCAGTCCGTAGCTATTTCTGTTATCATGCTATTTCCAATCTCTGGAACTTGGTGTTACTGTTTTCCAACTGAAAAATGATAAAAAGGTTTCCAAAATTACTTTTGAGCCTGCGAGGCTGTATTTGCATATTAGCTGACTGGTAGTGGATCGGGATGCGCGCCGCAGCAGTATATATATTGGATCGGACTGCACGCCACAGTGATATTGTGCTTGGGCTGTAGGAGCCCCTCCGGAGTCTGAACCCCCACAGTGAGCACGTGTACCCAAATTGGATCGGGCTACGCGCCGTTGCGGTCATATCATGCATTGCATTGCATTTAGCTACATCTGCTAGCTGTTATACTGTTTTGCTGGTACTTGTTGGTACAGGTACAATTGATATTGATTCTGTGACAGGGTATTTGATTACAGCTTTACATAGTGCTTTATTGCGGATTTCTTATCTGCGTTGTCTTACCCTTGTTTATTACCACTGAGTCTGGCAGTACTCATTTTACTCTCTGCACCTTGTGTGCAGATCCAGGTACCTCTCAGCAGTGATCTAGTAGCTGTGCGAGGCGACATTTGTGGATATTCGAGGTAGCTGCAGAGTCCGCAGGACCCGATATTCCTTCTTATCGTCTCTTGATTTTGTATTGACTTTTCTTTCCGCACTTGGTATCTTGTAAACCTTTATACACTCATGTTCAGTAGAGGCTCATGACTCTTGACCCTTCGGTCTATGGGAGTTGATGTATTATGGGACTTGGTTCCCCGTTTTCGTTATATGTCTCGCTGTTGCTTCGTGAAGTAATATGCTTAAATGGGTTAAAGAGAGCTTCAGGCTCCGTTGTTGATATTGATTGGTCAGGCTGGCTTAGCAATGTGCTGGGCGCCATCACGACTGGATTTGGGGTCGTGACACTAGCGGTATCAGAGCCTAGGTTTACTAGGCCTCATGAGTCTTGAGCCGGTTAGTAGAGTCTTGTGGATCGGTACGGGGACGCCTGTACTTATCCTCGGGAGGCTACGAACCTTTAGGAAACACTTCACTTTTCTTGAACTCTGTCGTGCGATCTTGTTGTTCTGAGAACTGAACTTCTATATTCTATTCTCTCGCAGATGGCGAGAACTCCAGCATCAGGACGAGGTGGACGACCTCCATTGCCACCTGCTAGAGGCCGTGGATTCGGTCGTGGTAGAGGTAGAGGTAGGGCAGCTGAGGCAGTGCCAGCTGACCTACCCGTTGTACCTATTCAGGAGCAGCCCCCAGTGGTTAATGCTCTAGCAGCCCCAGTTCAGGCCCAGACCGTGTCTATTGCTATTCATGGTCTTCAGAAGACTCTAAACCAGATATTATCGGTGTGTTACAGATTGGCTCAGGTAGTATCAGCTACCGCTACTGCAGTGACATCCTCAGTCAGGGGGTGGTCAGCAGACCCCTGCAGCTCGCACACCTGAGCAGGTTGTTCAGGGACTTTAGACGCCATAGGCGGTCCCCGCCCAGGTGGTTGCACCGGTTATTCCTGCAGCTGCACCAGCTCCAGCTCCAGAGCATATGGTTCAAGTTATGCCCGACGACGAGCAACGTCGTCTTGAGAGATTTGGTAGACTTTAACCACCCCAATTCAGTGGCGTTGAGGGCGAGGATGCCCAGGGTTTCTTGGACAAGTGTCAGAGGATGTTGCGGACGGCTGGTATTCTTGAGTCCAGCGGAGTTTCATTTACTACCTTTCAGTTCACCGGTCCCGCATTTGATTGGTGGGAAGAGTTTGAGAGGCGTAGGCCTGCAGGAGCAGCACCTCTCACATGGCAGCAGTTCTCTACTCTCTTTCTAGAGAAATATGTACCACAGTCTCGTCGCGAGGAGCTACGTTGCTAGTTCGAGTGGTTGGTTCAGGGCGACATGTCTGTGACCCAGTATGAGCTCGGATTCACACGGTTGGCTAGGCATGCCACATGGATGATCCCTAATGATAGGGAGAGGATCAGGAGGTTCATTGATGGCCTCAATTACTCTATCCGCATTCTTATGACCAGAGAGAGAGTTTTGTCATCATCATTTGAGCAGGTTGTTGATATGGCACGTTCCATTGAGGCGGATCATCGCCGAGAGAGAGAGGAGCGGGAGGCCAAGAGGCCTCGTGGTTCTGGCAGTTTCAGTGGTGCTCCATCTAGAGGGCATTCCCGGCAGAGTAGAGGTCGCTCATCTAGACCTTCTCATTCAGGCCGCCCAGAGCAGAGCGGAGGTTCTTATGGTCGTGGTCGACAGGGGTTTCAGCAGGGTCAGTCATCGCTTAGTGCCCTTCCAGCCCAGGGTGCAGCACCTACTTCATCAGCCCAGGGTTCTTCTGCGGCGAGGGGTTCCCTTCAGTCCCCTTCTCCAGCACCAGGTGCATGTTATGAGTGTGGTGAGTTTGGCCACATGAGGAGACAGTGCCCTCGACTCCGTAGGGACAGGACTCAGCAGATGGGCATCAACCCTCATCTTCAGCACCATCTCAGGCTAGTAGAGGTGAAGTTCAGTCTTCTCGTGGTCGGCCCAGAGGCGAGGAGAGATCCGGTGGAGGCCAAGCACGGTTCTATGCACTCCCTGATAGGCGTGATGGAGTTGCCTCCTATGCAGTGATTACAGGTATCATTTTTGTCTGTCACAGAGATGCCTCTGTTTTATTTGATCCAGGGTCCACATATTCTTACGTGTCCTCTTTCTTTGCACATCACTTGGGTGCGACTCGTAGTAGTCTTGATTTACCTGTTCATGTATCCACCCCCGTGGGTGATACGATCGTTGTGGATCATGTTTATAGATCCTGTGTTATATCTATTGGGGGTCTGGAGACCCAGGCAGATTTGTTATTGTTGGGTATGGTGGACTTTGATGTTATATTGGGTATGGACTGGTTGTCTCGGTACCATGCTATATTGGACTGTCATGCTAAGACAGTTACGTTGGCCATTCCTGGTATTTCTCAGATCGAGTGGCGGGGTTCGACCGATTTCGTCCCTAGCCGTGTTATTTCGTTCTTAAAAGCTCGGAAGATGGTTGAAAAAGGGTGTTTATCGTACTTAGCTTTTGTGAGAGATGTGGGAGCTGAGACTCCTAGCATTGATTCTGTACCTGTTGTGAGGGACTTCCCAGATGTATTCCCCTCAGACCTGCCGGGCATGCCGCCGGACAGGGATATTGATTTTGGCATTGACTTGGTGCCGGGCACTCAGCCTATATCCATTCCTCCTTATCGGATGGCACCAGCTGAGTTGAAAGAACTAAAAGAGCAGCTTCAAGAGCTTCTGGATAAGGGTTTCATCCGCCCTAGTGTGTCTCCGTGGGGTGCGCCGGTATTATTTGTTAAAAAGAAAGATGGTTCCATGCGAATGTGTATTGATTATAGGCAATTGAACAAAGTGACGGTGAAGAACAAGTACCCTCTACCGCGCATAGATGATTTGTTTGATCAGTTACAGGGTGCGAGGGTGTTTTCTAAGATCGATCTTCGTTCAGGCTATCATCAGCTGAAGATCAGGGACTCGGATATTATGAAGACTGCATTCAGGACCCGATATGGTCATTATGAGTTTCTTGTGATGTCTTTTGGGCTGACCAACGCCCCAGCAACATTTATGCATCTGATGAACAGTGTGTTCGGGCCTTATTTGGATTCATTTGTGATTGTGTTCATTGATGACATTCTAGTCTACTCCCGTAGTCAGGAGGAGCACGCTCAACATTTGAGTATTGTGTTGCAGAGATTGAGAGAGGAGAAGCTATATGCTAAATTCTCCAAGTGCGAGTTTTGGCTCGAGTCCGTAGCATTTCTGGGACATGTGGTGTCTCGTGATGGTATTCAGGTTGATCAGAAAAAGATAGAGGCGGTGCAGAGTTGGCCTAGACCGTCCTCAGCTACAGAGATTAGGAGTTTTCTTGGCTTGGCGGGATATTATCGCTGGTTTGTTCGAGGATTTTCATCCATTGCTTCTTCATTGACTAAATTGACCCGAAGGGTGCACCATTCGTGTGGTCGGATGAGTGCGAGGAGAGCTTTCGAAGCTCAAGACAACTTTGACCACAGCTCCAGTGTTAGTATTGCCATCGGCTTCGGGTTCATATACCGTTTATCGTGATGCCTCGAGAGTGGGGATAGGTTGTGTGTTGATGCGGGAAGGTAAGGTAATTGCTTATGCTTCTCGGCGAGTTGAAGCCACATGAGAAGAACTATCCTGTTCATGATTTGGAGCTAGCCGCCATTGTTCATGCCTTGAAGATTTGGAGGCACTATTTGTACGGCGTGTCTTGTGAGGTGTATACCGACCATCGTAGTCTCCAGCACTTGTTCAAACAGAAAGACCTTAATTTGAGACAGCAGAGATGGCTTGAGTTGCTTAAGGATTATGACATTACTATTTTATATCATCCGGAAAAGGCCAATGTGGTGGCCGATGCTTTGAGCCGAAAGGCGGTCAGTTTGGGGAGCTTGGCATATATTCCAGCCTAGGAGAGGCCATTTGCTTATGATGTTCAAGTGCTAGCCAATCGGCTAGTGAGGTTAGATATTTCGGAGCCCAGCCGGGTATTGGCTTGTGTTGTATCTCGGTCATCTCTATATGATCGTATTCGTGAGCGCCGGTATGATGATCCACATTTGGCTATCCTTAGGGACAGAGTTCAGCATGATGATGCTAGGGATGGCACCATTGATAGTGACGGTGTATTGAGGATGCAGGGCCGGATATGTGTGCCCAATGTTGATGGCCTTCGTGAGTTGATTCCGGAGGAGGCCCATAGCTCGCGGTATTCTATCCATCCAGGAGCCGCGAAGATGTATCAAGATTTGAAACAGCACTATTGGTGGAGAAAGATGAAAATGGACATTGTCGGACATGTAGCACGGTGCCTTAACTGTCAGCAGGTTAAGTACGAGCATCAGAGGCCCGGTGGTGTATTTCAGCACATTGATATTCCCGAGTGGAAATGGGAGAGGATCACTATGGACTTTATTACTGGACTCCCTCGGACGGCGAGGAAGTTTGATTCTGTATGGGTGATTGTGGATAGACTGACCAAGTCAGCTCACTTCATTCCGGTTAGTACTACCTACTCATCGGAGCGGTTGGCAGCGATCTTTATTCGAGAGATTGTTCGGTTGCATGGAGTTCCAGTGTCTATCATATCTGATAGAGGCACTCAGTTCACTTCTCAGTTTTGGAGAGCATTTCAGCGAGAGATGGGTACGCGGGTTGAGTTGAGCACCGCATTTCACCCCCAGACAGACGGACAGTCTGAGCGCACTATTCAGATCCTGGAGGATATGTTGCGGGCATGTGTGATTGACTTTGGTGGTTTGTGGGATGAGTTCTTGCCACTTGCTGAGTTTGCCTACAACAACAGTTATCAGTCGAGTATTCAGATGGCCCCGTACGAGGCATTGTATGGCAGACGGTGTAGATCCCCCGTGGGATAGTTTGAGCCTGGTGAGGATAGATTGATAGGGACTGAGTTAGTTCAGGATGCTCTGGATAGAGCAAAGTTGATCCAGGAGAGGCTTCGTACAGCACAGTCTCGTCAGAAGAGTTATGCGGAGCGTAGAGTTCGAGAGTTGTCTTTCATGGTTGGTGATAGAATATTGTTGAAGGTTTCACCTATGAAGGGTGTCATGAGGTTCGGGAAGAAAGGGAAGTTGAGTCCCAGGTACATTGGTCCTTTTCAGATACTTAGGAGGGTTGGAGAGGTGGCATATGAGTTAGCCTTGCCGCCCAGCTTATCCAGCGTCCATCCAGTATTCCATGTGTCTATGCTCCGGAAATACATTGGAGATCCGTCTCATGTATTAGACTTCAGTACCATTCAGCTTGATGGTGATCTATCCTATGATGTGGAGCCTATTGCTATTTTGGGTCGTCAGGTGAGAAAATTGAGGTCTAAGGAGATTGCATCGGTTAAGGTTCAGTGGAGAGGTCGACCCGTGGAGGAGGCCACTTGGGAGATCGAGCGGGAGATGCGGAGCAGATATCCTCACTTGTTTGAGACTTCGGGTATGTTTCTTGACCCGCTCGAGGACGAGCGTTTGCTTAAGAGGGGGAGAATGTGACGACCCGGCCCGTCGTCACGGGAATTACCACCCCGTTATGTTGTAAATATATGTTTTATGCTTTTACATTGGTGTTAGAGTCTATCGGGTGAGTTAGGAGTGAATTGGATTGAAAATGAGGCATATAGCCTTTTTGAAGGAAACTTGAATAAGGAAAGTCAACCCGGAGTTGACTATTTGGTTAGAAGGCTCGGAATCGGATTCTGATGATTCGGTTAGTTCCGGGAGGTGATTTGTGACTTAGGGGAGCAATCAGAATTGAATTCGGAGGCCCGCTGTAGAAATAGGCTTGAATTGGCTAAGGTTGAATTTTGACGAAATCCGAACGGTAGGTGATATTTTGATCCGGGGGTCGTAATGGAATTCTGACAGTTGCAGTAGCTCCGTTTGCTGATTTTGGATATGTCCGCAAATTTTCAGGTCATTCGGACGTCGTTTGGTCGGGTTTTTGATGGAATGTGTAATTCGGAAAGTTTTAAGAAATTTAGGCTTGAATCCGTGGGTAATTGGTGATTTTGATGTTTAGGATAGTGTTTTTATGATTGGAACAAGTTTGTATCGTGTTTTGGGGTATGTTGGTGGTTTTCGTTGGGGTTCCAGGGGCCTCGGGGTGAATCCGGACCATTATCCGGCACTTTGAAACAAGAAAGGGTCTGCTGTAATCTGCAGATCACTGGGCACCAGTTAAGCCTTCGCGTTCGCGAGGGCTAGGCCTACGTTCGCGTAGGATGGGGGGAAATGGTCATCGCGTTCGCGATGCTGGGGGACGCGATCGCGTAAAAGGAAGGTTGTGAGCATCGCGTTTGCGTGGGTAGGTTCGCGTTCGCGTAAGAGGAAAATGAGAAGCCACGTGTTCGCGTGGCATGGGACGCGAACGCGTAGAGGAAAAATCCGTGGCTGGGGAGAATGGTCTTCGCGGACGCGTGACTTCATGTCGCGTTCGCGATGAAGGAAATGAGCAAGGCATCATGTTCTCGTAGGGTACATCGTGAACGCGTAAGGTAAAAATGGCTGGCAGTGAAATTAAAAACCAGAACTGGTCACTCGCGGGTTTAATACCCAAAACCTCCATTTTTGAGTTCCAAGAGAAGAAATTGACGGGAGATTGCTGGGAAATCATCGGGGTTTCGTTGGAGGTAAGTTTTGAGGCTTAATTACATCATTTTAACATGAAATCCTTGGTTAAATCCCTGCAAATGGAAGATTAAAGGTGGGTTTGAGCCCTAGGCCTAAATTAAAGAAAAACACTGATTTGAATGGGCAAATGGAGTCCGATTTTGGTAAATTTGATATGCCTAGACTCGTATTGAGACGAGGGTCCCGAATATATAACTTTTATAATTTTTCGAGAAGCGCACTAAAAGTCGGGTTTTGACAACTTTGGGAATTTTGATGTAAATTGAGTTGTATTGATTGGGTGTCGTCCCATTGGCCTAATTTGTTGTATTTCTACTGTATTTGATCGGATTCTACGCGTGCGGAGCTTGATTCTCGTGGCAAGGGCATTGCGGAGTAGTCGTCGCGCCGTATTGAGGTGAGTAATATATGTGGGTGATGACCAGCGGGTTCGAAACCCCGGTATACCACTTTGTGACGCTGTATAGCAGCGAGACACGTACTCTCATGTGAGTGCGGGGTCGATTGTGATTGGGGACTATGGCTTAGTCCGACTTGCTGATACCGTGTTATGATATTAGGCTATTCATGAGCCGTCGAACCTCCTTCTCGAATGGTTGCATATTATACTGTGATATTGGCTACTCTTGAGCCGTTGAACCCCCTTCTTGGGTGGTTGAGTATACTTGTGGGCCGTGAGCCAGTTATTGAATCCCGCGAGGATCGTTATCATTGTCTTATCCTATTGACATGCTAGTTACTACCAGTCCGTAGCTATTTCTGTTATCATGCTATTTCCAATCTCTGGAACTTGGTGTTACTGTTTTCCAACTGAAAAATGATAAAAAGGTTTCCAAAACTACTTTTGAGCCTGCGAGGCTGTATTTGCATATTAGCTGACTGGTAGTGGATCGGGCTGCGCGCCGCAGCAGTATATATGTTGGATCGGACTGCACGCCGCAGTGATATTGTGCTTGGGCTGTAGGAGCCCCTCCGGAGTCCGAACCCCCACAATGAGCACGGGTACCCAAATTGGATCGGGCTACGCGCCGTAGCGGTCATATCATGCATTGCATTGCATTTAGCTACATCTGCTAGTTGTTATACTGTTTTGCTGGTACTTATTGGTACAGGTACAGTTGATATCGATTCTGTGACAGGGTATTTGATTACAGCTTTACATAGTGCTTTATTGCGGATTTCTTATCTGCGCTGTCTTACCCTTGTTTATTACCACTGAGTCTGGCAGTACTCATTTTACTCCCTGCACCTTGTGTGCGGATCTAGGTACCTCTCGACAGTGATCCGGTATGGCTGTGCGAGGCGACATTTGTGGATATTAGAGGTAGCCGTAGAGTCCGCAGGACCCGATATTCCTTCTTACTGTCTCTTGATTTTGTATTGACTTTTCTTTCTGCACTTGGTATCTTGTAAACCTTTATACACTCATGTTCAGTAGAGGCTCATGACTCTTGACCCTTCGGTCTATGGGAGTTGATGTATTATGGGACTTGGTTCCCCGTTTTCGTTATATGTATCGTTGTTGCTTCGTGAAGTAATATGCTTAAATGGGTTAAAGAGAGCTTCTAGCTCCGTTGTTGATATTGATTGGTCAGGCTGGCTTAGCAATGTGCTGGGCGCTATCACGACCGGATTTGGGGTTGTGACACAATATTTCCTGGCTTTTGAGGAAAAGTCCATATTGGGTACCGCTCGATGAATAGCACATTGGGTGTGTCCTTTCAGGAATTGATATCATATATTAGTTGTATCACCGCGGGTGTGATTGATTGCTTGAGTTCAGACCTAAATATGTGCGTGGCTGACCGTTATGAGCATGGTGACTTGAGGTGCTTCAGGAGTAATAGTGTTTGGATAGAATCATGACCTGTGGCAAGGCCACATGATGTTATGACCTTTCGAGAAGGATTCAGGTACTCTAATTCTATGATGTGAGACAGGATCTCAGTTATGTGTTGTGATGGTATTGAGGAATTTGAATTACAGCTCTTTTGTGTGAGTCAGTTGTCATGATTCGAGTGTGTTCAGGTCATTTCTAATTGGAGCCTGTGTTGTGCTCGTCGCGTCTTAGGCCGGTGTTGAGGTGTCATATCACCAGTGCGATGTGTTATAATCTAAATGATCGTTAGAGTCATTAATGAGTGCGAACTTATGTGATTTCAGCTGGTTAGAAAAGTAATATCGAGGTTTGGCTCCGAAATCTATTGTAGTATCGGTTAAAAAGGGAAATGGATTTACGAATGGTTGACCTGAGAGATGGGTTCGGCAAATCGCGTGTTTCAGCTGCCGTGGGCAGGATATGAGGGTATTGGAATAAGACTTTAGCAAATGAAAAAGGGTTTTTCAGTTAGTATTTGGTTACCGTGGGCAATTGTCGCGATCAGAGTCCATCGTCTTGAGTGATTAAGTTGTTTGATACATCAAATGATCTCACCCGGAGTGGCAAGTATGGGTTATTATAGTTGGTTCGGGTGTATTCTGAGTATGGACGTGGGATTCAGATTTGGTATATGATTTCGGAAAGTGTAATGTGGTCTATGGTTCAGATGGATTGTAGAAATTCAGCTATATTGTATATTGGACTTATGTGAGATAGGGTGACATGAGATCGCCCCGAATATATGCTTGGTAAGGTCATTCAGCTATTGGGTTGCTTCTAGTAAACCTCTTGGTCAGCTCGAGGACGAGCGTTTGCTTAAGTTGGGCAGAATGTGATGACCCAGCCCGTCATCATGTGAGTTACCGCCCCATTATATGATTGTTCATGTTTAAATATGTGTGTTTGGTGAGTTTGAGTCAATTCCGATCGAGATTGGTTGGAAATGAGACAAATAGTCTCTTAGAAGAAGGAGTAGTTGGGAAAAGTCAACCGGATGTTGACTTGTGAGTTAGAGAGCACGGTATCAAATTATGATGATTCGGTTCGCTTCGGGAGGTCATTTGTGGCTCAGGAGAGTGATCAGAATTGAATTTGGAGGTCCGGTGTAGTTTTAGGCTTGAATAGGCTAAAGTTGAATTTTGGCGAAATCCGAACGGTAGGTAAGATTTTGATCCGGAAGTCGGAATGGAATTACGACAGTTGTAGTAGCTATGTTAGGTGATTTTGGAAATGCCTACAAATTTTCAGGTCACTCGGACATTGTTTGGTCGGGTTTTTGATTGGATGTTGGTTTCGAAAGTTTTAGATGAAACTTAGGCTTGAATTCGCTTTGATTTGATGATTTCCATGTTTAAGGGCATGTTTTTATGATTGCAACAAGTTCGTATCATGTTTTGGAGTAGGTTGGTGGTTTTTGTTGGGGTCCCGGGGGCCTCGGGATAAATCCGGGGGTCCAAACGGACCATTGTGTGTTAAATAGCACACCTCAACTGCTACTATAAAATTGTAGAAAATTAACTCATCGCGATCGTGTAGGTGGTGAACGCGATCGCGTAGGTGGTGAACGCGATCGCGTAGGTGGTGAACGCGATCGCGTAGAAGAAAAATTGGACCTGGAAAGTTTAGCCTACACGATCGCAAAGAGGCTGGTGCAATCGCGTAGAATAAAGTTTAGAGGCACGCGTTCGCAGGGTACTAAACGCGTTCTTGTAGAAGGAAAAATGGTGGCCTGAGATTTATGATACGCGATCGCGTGGTGGAAGTCGCAATCACGTGAGACATGTAAGTTGTGCATCGCGATCGCATGCCAGAGGTCGCGATCGCGTAAGGCAATTTAATTGTTGGACGGAATCAGATATAACCCATATCACTCACGAGGGTTTTATTATTTCCTCCGTTTTTGCACCACTTTGAGAGCTAATTGATAGGATTCGAAGGGGATTTCATTGGGAAACCATTGGAGGTAATTTTTATGGTCTAAATACACGATTTTATCATAGAATCTTCATTTATTTCACTGTAAATGGAAGGATTACTGGGGGATTTTTCCTCTAAGCCTAGGCTATGGTAAATAATCAATTTGAATGGGCAAACAGAGACCGATTTTGATAAACTTTATATGTATGGACTCGTGTTGAGATAAGGATTCCAAAAATGTAACTGTTGTAGTTTTTCGAGAAGCGTAGTGAAAGTCGGATTTTGAAAACTTCGTGGGTTTTTGTGTAAATCGAGTTATTTCGATTGGGTTATGTCTAATTAGCCTATATTGATGTATTCTTATTGATTTTGATCAGATTTGGCATCCGAGGAGATTGACTTGCGAGGCAAGTGCAAAGCAAGCTAGGACTTCTACCGGTTCGAGGTGAGTGGTGGTAGTAAATGATGTACTGAGGGTTTGAAACCCCGTACTTGCACTATACAGTGCTATGCTGAGATGAAACACGAATCATGTGACGAGCGTGATGGCATTGTGACTGGGGATTTGGACTTGGTCCTTCCCAATTGATAGTTTACTGTGTATTATAACTGAGATTGAGCTTACAACTGTGTAATTGGGCTAGTAGCCATGTTTGGGGCCTTGTGCCGATCTGTAAAGTGTTAGGGAAGCCTGTAGAGCTAAGTGACCCTTATATAATTCGGCATACATACACTCAGCCATAGTTATAGCAGTATAGCATATCATGAGCTAGTACTTTATGTGTACTTTGAGAGAGACTACCTGGGGTGGGATTCCCTGTTCTAGCTGAGTGGGCCTGAGAGGCCAAGTCTATATTGACTGAGATGGGATTGAGGACCCGCTGTGAGGTATTGATATACATACCGGATCGGGCTGCACGCGCGCAGCATTTTACATATATATACATATATATTGGATCGGGCTGCACGCCCGACATATATATATATATATATATATATATATATATATATATATATATATATATATATATATATATATATATATATATATGGATCGAACTGCACGCCGCAGTAATATATATGTGGATCGGACTGCACACCGCAGCAGTAATATACATGTGGGTCGGACTGCACGCCGTAGTAGTATATATGTGGATCGGACTGCATGCCGCAATAATATACATGTGGATCGGACTGCACGCCGCAGTATTATTGTACTTGAGCTGTATGAGCGCCTTTAGAGTCTACACACACCCTAGTGAGTGCAGTTATATATATTATTAGATCGGGCTGTGCGTTACAGCAGTATATCTATATATATTGGATTGGACTGCGCACCGCAGTGAGGTATATGTGGATCGGACAGCACGCCGCAGTATCATAGCGCTTGGGCTGAAGGAGCCCCTCCGAAGTCTGTATACACCCCAGTGAGTGCCGTCGATGTTAAATGGATTGGGCTGCACGCCTATATATATATATATATATATATATTGGATCGGGTCAGCGCTATATATATTGGATCGGGCTGCATGCCGCAACGCTATATATATTGGATCGAGCTGCACGCCGCAGCATTATACATATATATATATATATACATATATATATTTGGATCGGGCTGCACGCCGCAGTAGTATGACTGAGAACTAAGTCTCTGTGGGATCATTGTGAGACAGTTGGGACTGGAATTGGACTTATCACCAAAGAGATGACTTACCTGTGAGGTTATCCTTAGAACTGTGTAGTGATAGTACATGTGTTCTTATTTTCAGTTGTTATTTATTATTATTACCCACTGAGTTGAAATATACTCACCCCACTCCCCTGCACTTTCTGTGCAGATTCAGGTGCTCAGTAGGGCAGTTGAGCTATCGTAGCTACTCCATTACTGTTATTTCGAGGAGACTCCGATGTAGCTGCTGGCGTCCGCAGGACCTGATCTCTTCCTCTCTATCATTTTGTTATTTGCTACTTTACTTAGACTTGATTGTGTAGGGTATTTTTCCATTTGTAGAGGCTCAGACTCATGACACCATGATTGTTGAGCTGTATTTTATATGTTTCTATTTCCGCACTTATTGTTTTTGATATGAAAACAAACTATTAAGGTTAATTGATCAGTATTAATTAATAATTGGCTGGTAAAATGGATAACATGGTCGGGCTTGCCTAGAAATATGTTGCGCACCATCACGACCGGGGTTTGGGTCGTGACATCTTGGGATCAACCTGAATACCTGCTACCGTCACAATATGACCCAGGAAAGCAACTGAACTTAGCCAAAATTCACACTTTGAAAATTTTGCATATAATTGGCTATTTTCAGAGTCTGAAGAGCCACTCTGAGATGTTGCGCATGATCCTCCTGATTGCGGGAGTATATCAATATATCATCAATGAAGACTATTATAGACAAGTCTAAATAAGGCCTGAATACTCGGTTCATCAATTCCATAAAGGCTGCTGGGGCATTTGTCAACCCAAAAGACATGACCAAGATTTCATAATGTCCGTATCGAGTGCGGAATGCTGTCTTAGGAACATCGGATGCCCGAATCATTAGCTGATGATAGCCAAATCTCAAGTCTATCTTCAAAAATACCTTGGCACCCTCAAGCTGGTCAAATACATCATCAATTTGCGATAGTGGATATTTATTTTTGATAGTAACCTTGTTCAACTGCCGATAATCAATGCACATTCTTATCGAACCATCTTTCTTCTTTATAAATAATACCGACGCACCCCATGGCAAAATACTGTGTCTAATGAATCCCTTTTTCAAGTAAATCTCGCAACGGTTCTTTCAATTCCTTTAACTCTGGTGGAGCCATGAGATATGATGGAATAGAAATGGGCTGAGTGCCTGGAGCCAAGTCAATGCAAAAATCAATATCCCTGTCGGGTGGCATACCCGGAAGGTCTGTGACCTGAGATTCCTTTCCACTCTATACGAGGAAAATTTGGTAGAGCTAAGGTCACAGTCTTGGCATGGCGATCCAAGATAGCATGATATGGAGATAGCCAGTCCATACCTAATATAATATCGAAGTCCACCATATTTAAGAGCAATAAACCAGCACGGGTCACAAGAACCTCAATCACCACAATACACGGCCGATGAACTTGATCGACCATAATAGAATTACATACTGGCGTAGATACATGATGTGATGATATGAGTGATGACTAGGTCAGTGTAGGATCATTGTGAGAGAGTTGGGACTGGAATTGGACTTATCACTATAGAGATGACTTACCTGTGAGGTTACCCTTAGAATTGTGTAGTGATAGTACATGTGTTCTTATTTTCAGTTGTTATTTATTATTATTACTCACTAAGTTGTAATATACTCACCCCACTCCCCTGCACTTTTTGTGCAGATTCAGGTGTTCAGTAGGGCAGTTGAGCTATCGCAGCTGCTCCATTACTGTTATTTCGAGGAGACTCTGAGGTAGCTGCCGGCGTTCGCATGACCTGATCTCTTCCTCTCTATTATTTTGTTATTTGCTACTCTACTTAGACTTGATTGTGTAGGGTATTTCCCCATCTATAGAAGCTCAGACTTGTGACACCGCGATTGTTGGGCTGTATTTTGTATGTTTCTATTTTCGCACTTATTACTTTTGATATGAAAACAAACTATTAAGGTTAATTGATCAGCATTAATTAATAATTAGCTTGTAAAATGGATAACATGGTCGGGCTTGCCTAGAAATGTGTTGGGCGCCATCAAGACCGGTGTATGGGTCGTTAAAAGTTGGTATCAGAGCCATCGTATCGAGTGATTGAGTTGTTTGATACATCATATGATCTCACCCGGAGTGGCGTGTATGGGTTATTACAGTTGGTTCGGGTGTATTCTGAGTATGGACATGGGATTTGGATTTGGTATATGATTTCGGAAAGTACAATGTGGTCTATGGTTCAAATGGATTGTGGAAATTTAGCTATATTGTATATTGGACTTATGTGAGATAGGGTGACGTGGGATCGCAACGAATATATGCTTAGTAACGTCATTCAACTATTGGGTTGCTTATAGTAAACCTCTTGGTCAGATCGAGGACGCGCGTTTGCTTAAGTTGGGGAGAATATGATGACCCGGCCCATCATCATGTAAGTTACCGCCCTGTTATATGCTTGTTCATGTTTCAATATGTGTATTTGGTGAGTTTGAGTCAATTCAGATCGAGTTTGGTTGGAAATGAGACAAATAGTCTCTTAGAAGAAGGAATAGTTGGGAAAAGTCAACCTTAGCCAATTCAAGCCTAAAACTACATCGGACCTCCAAATTCAATCCGATCACTCTCCTAAGCCACAAATGAACTCCCGAAGCTAACCAAATCATCAGAATTTGATTCCGAGCTCTCTAACTCACAAGTCAACATCCGGTTGACTTTTCCCAACTATTCCTTCTTCTAAGAGACTATTTGTCTCATTTCCAACCAAACTCGATCCGAACTGACTCAAACTCACCAAACACACATATTGAAACATGAACAATCATATAATGGGGCGGTAACTCACATGATGACGGGTCGGGTCATCACACAAGAAGATTGAGGCAGTCAAGAACTAGCCTAGACAGACATCAACCATCGAAATTCAGAGTTTTTTAGGATTAGCAGATTATTATCAGCGGTTTGTGGAGGGGTTTTAATATATTGCAACCCTAATGACCAGATTGACGCAGAAAGGTGTCCAGTTTGAATGGTCAGATGAAAGTGAGGTGAGCTTTCAGAAGCTCAAGACAGCCTTGACCACAACACCAGTATTGGTTTTTCCCACTGGTTCTGGACATTGTACTGTCTATTGTGATGTTTCCTGTATTGGGCTTGGTGCAGTGTTGATGCAGGATGGCAAGGTTATTGCCTATCTTTCAAGGCAATTGAAAATTCATGAAAAGAGCTATCTAGTTCATGATCTAGAATTAGCGGCGATTGTTCACGCATTGAAGATCTGGAGGCATTATTTGTATGGTGTGGCATGTGAAGTGTCACACCTCATTTTTTAATACTATGATACCCGTGAGGGCGTAGAGGAATTTTTCCAATTTAAGGACAGTCAGAATGGGATTAGTTATTTAAGTTTTCAGAGTTGCCAGTTGAGAATATAATGATGTCCCAAGTCACATGTTTAATCCCGAACCGAGGAAAGTTTGACTCTGTTTCAGTCTGCGAACTAGAAATCTGGATAAGAAATTTTGTTAACCCGGTAGAAGGTGTTAGGCACTTCCGGATTCCATTGTTCTAGTACGGTCACTCAACTGTTGTTTTTGATTTTTATCTAATTCCAATTATATATTTCAATTATGTGCATTAGTATTCTGCTTTTCAATTTTAAGGAATTGCAACATCGTGAAAATATATTTTAAAACCACACCGCACTGTACGCCTGTGGCTTTAAATACATTTCAACTTCGTTGAGAGTGAGATTTGGGTCACATAAATGTGCACCCGTGCTTGATAATGTATATTAAAATTGTGCCTAATGGTGTCTATTTTTGTTACTTTGGGAAAGATCGTGGAATTAGTAAACGATCATTCCGATGTCTAAATTATCATAATTGTTATTTGAGGACCCTGTTTTGTCCATTTTATGGCGGCGTTCATCTCATTTCAATTTTTAAGGTCAAACCTATGGTATGCTACGTTTTCTATCACTCGTTTTTGCCATAATATATATAATGACTAATGCTATCTAGTTAAGGTTTGTATTAATGTCTTTTATGTCCAGGCCTTTATATGATTTGGGCCTGGAAATTGGTCCAACAAAAGGGATAATGCACAACTGTGAATGAGACATGTCTTGGCCAAACTCGTGTATACTAATTCTGCTCATATGAGCATCAGGGCTATGATAATTGATTATGGGCCATTTTCGCTCGATTAAGCCCAAATTGTAGACGCGATCAGAAGAACAGTCTTAAACATAATCATTTAACTATTAATCTACACATAAAGTTTTTAATAGTACGTGATCAAAAATTTCCAAAAGGCAATAATACAACATTTTTATTCACGCATTATAGTTACGAACTCGTTCAAATTTGGACACTTCTATTGTTAAACAACTTGTATATTAACTATCATGATTCACTGATTCGTGCTATAAGTTGATGCACTGATTATTCATATGTGAAAATTAAATTATCATTTTTTGTTCTACTGGAAACCTTAAACTGAATCTATAATAAATGTATTCGAATTAAGTCCTGGATTTCATTCTTATTTTATCATGTTTCATACTATGCTATTGAACTTTAAAGTGAGTTTATAACCAAACAAGCTTAAACAATTCAGTGCTATAAAAGAAACTTAAATCTAACTATTTCATACTTTTCGAGTTTATAATTGTTGATACATAATTTAAACTACAAAAGCATTTCAATTATTTTGTATTACATTTCTGAATTAACGACAAATGAAGATCTAAAAAATGATCAAACTAGACTTTAGCGAATTTTCTTATCTATAATATCTATGACTTATTATCATTGTTCTACTTCGTATAACCTCTACATGAATACCTACAGTACCTATTTTAAAAAAAAATATTAATCCAAGTCAGCAGTTCAAAAGTCCACAGTCCAAATTATACATGTAATTTTCCTAACAAATTACATATAGCTATATAGTATTCTATATCTATAGCATGAACAGAATTAGAATTAACAAAATTAAACTAATAGTTTTTTATCTTCAACAATTCGAGTTACATCTTTGAAAGTTCAGAATTGTACCTGGACAAAAGTGAGATAAACTCGATGAGTTCTAAGGATGTAGAAGAAGAAGAAGATTAGCACTAGGCAGTAATCCAGCTAACAATAGCAATAAATTCAATATAACACAGTAACAAGCTTGATTTCAGAATAGAAGACCAAATGAATTCAACCAAATGATGAAGAACATCGATCAGAATAACAGAAACCCAAAATATCACTCGAACAATAGCAATGAAACAGTAGGAATATTTTCAGTGTATTTTTGAGATTTCAAATCCTCTGAACCTTTTTAATATGGCCTAAAGAGGCCTATTTATAGAGTAAAAATGGGAGAGAAATTTGAATTAGATATTCGGATTTTCCACCCCTACTCTTTTAAATTATTTTCAATTTGGTATGTGTGAATTAACCGTGAATACACTTGAACCCCTGCTAGAAGGTTCTAGCGTATTCTATATTATTCCGGTTTGGCGTGAATGCCTTTATGACCCCCACTTACTCGTGTTTTCAACCTATTTACCCTCTAGTTATACCTAAAATGCCCTTTAATACTTAACTAATTACATCAAAACCAAGCAGATTTGTCTTAAATACCCTTAGCCTTTTCAAATTGTTTCCAGAATACCATTTACCGTTTCCCCTTTTACCCCTATCTTTTATTCTTATTTACCCGACCAACCTCTAGGTCAAATAGACCTTGAGTAGTCAACTAACTCTTTTTAATTAGTCAGAAATTTAAAGGTCGGATTTAGAATCGAATTAAACAAATAGCCAATATAGTCAATTTGAGACTAAGTGACCAATTCAACTTCTAAGTTCCAGAAATAACCAAAATTAAACAGTCTTACAATCATAGCCAAATTAAAACTAACTACCTAATTAAACATTTATTTAATCAGAAGCTCGGAAGAAACAAAAAGTTGAAAATTACATTGCAGTAACAACCAATATTGAACACCTTACAAATATAGCCATATAATGACTAAACACTCAATTAAAAAGATTCAGAGGACAAAATGGATATAAGTTGAATCTCTAAACAGATTTGTTCAATCAGAGTTAGAATGTGACGACCCTACCCGTCGTCACGGGAATTACCACCCTGTTACCTTTCATTTATATTTTTCATTTTTCTATATCGGTGTTAGAGTCTACCGAGTGAGTTAGGAGTGATTCTAGTTGAAAACGAGGCAAATAGCCTTCTAAAATGAAGCTTGTTTATGAAAAGTCAACTTGGAGTTGACTATATGGTTAGAGGGCTCAGAATCGAATTCGCATGATTCGGTTAGTTCCGGGAGGTGATTTGTGACTTAATGGAGCGATCAAAATTGAATTTGGAGGTCCGGTATAGAAATAGGCTTGAATTAGCTAAGGTTGAATTTTGGCGAAATCTGAACGGTAGGTGAGATTTTGATCCGGGATTCAGAATGTAATTCTGACAGTTGTTGTTGCTCCGTTAGGTTATTTTGGATATGTCCACAAATTTTTAGGTCATTCAGACGTCGTTTGGTCGGGTTTTTGATTGAATGTTTGTTTTAGAAGTTCTAGATGAAACTTAGGCTTGAATCTGCTTTGATTAGATGATCTCTGTGTTTAACGACATTTTTTTTATGATTGAAACAAGTTTGTATCGTGTTTTGGAGTAGGTTGGTGTTTTTTTGTTGGGGTCCCGCGGGCCTCGGGATGAATCCGGGGGTCGAAACGGACCATTTTGTGGCAAAAGGCACTGCTGTTTCTGTTGCAATAAAATGCAGAGATTTTTGTTCTTCACGATCGCGGAGTTCATCATGCGATCCAGTAAGAGGATGTTGATGAGCTCTGCGATCGCATGGATCCATCTGCGATCGCATAGGGCTATGTTGAGAAGCAATGCGATCACGTATCCAGTGTTGCGATCGCGTAAAGTCAATGAGTTGGTCACCACGATCGCGGTTGAGTACACATGATCGCGTAGAAGGAAATTGGTCATCCAGATTTTGTGCATCGCGATCGCATGCCAAGGGCCACGACCGCATAGAACATTTTGGAGCCCATGAAATTTATTACATCGCGATCGCGAGCCAAGGGATGCGATTGCATAGGGTTAACTGTCCGTCAGAAATATTAAAAACCAGAACAGTGTATTTGCGACCCTTATACCCATAACCTCCATTTTTGAGTTCTTAGAGGTATATTGACGAGAATTGAAGGGGATTTCACGGGTAATCATCGTAGGTAAGTTCTATGGCCTAAATACATGATTTTATCATAGAATCTTCGATTATTTCACTGTTAATGGGAAGATTAATGGGGGATTTTAGCTCTAAGCCTGAGTTATGGAAAATCATTGATTTGAATGGGCAAACGGAGTCAGATTTTGGTAAAATTTATATGCACGGACTCGTGTTGAGATAAGGAATCCGAATATGTAACTTTTGTAATTTTTTTAGAAGTGTACTGAAAGTCGGGTTTTGACAACTTTGAAGTTTTTGGTGTAATTCGAGTTGTTTCGACTGGGTAATTTCCCTTTGGCCTATTTGATGTATTTCTATTGATTTTGATCAGATTCTACACCTGTGGAGGCAGATTCTCATGGCAAGGGCACCACGGACTAGTCGTCGAGCTGAGTCGAGGTGAGTAATGGGTGTGGGTGTTGATCAGCGGGTTCGAAACCCCGATATATCACTTTGTGATGCTGTATTGAGGTGAGACACGTACTCTCCTGTGAGTGCGAGGTCGAATGTGGTTGGGGACTATGGTTTAGTCCGACCTGTTGATACTATATTATGTTGTTGGCTATTATTGAGCCGGTGAACCTCCTACTTGGATGGTTATGTACATTTTTGGGCTGTGAGCCAGTTATTGGGATCTTGTGAGGATCGTTATTATTGTTTATGTGATATTGACATGCTATTTTGTTACCAGTCGTGAGCTATTACTATCATAATGATTTTCCAAACTCTGGAATTTCTGATATACTATTTGTTACTGAAAAATTATAAAAAAAGTTTTCAAATACTATTTTTGAGCCTTCGAGGCTGCATTGCATTATACCTGACTGGTAGTGGATCGGGCTATGCGCCACATCATATCATGATATTGTGCTTGGGCTGTAGGAGCCCCTCCGGAGTCTGAACCCCCACAGTGAGCTCGGGTACCCAAATGGATCGGGCTACACACGTAGCGGTCATATTCATGCATTGCATTGCATTTAGCTATACCTGTTAGCTGTTATGCTGTTAGCTGATATTTTTGGTTGAGATATTGTTTATGTTGATACTGTTGCAAGGTATTGTGTATAGCTTTACTTAGTGTTATATTGGGTATTCTTACCTTCGCTGTCTTACCCCTGCTTATAACCACTGAGTCTAGAAGTACTCACTTTACTCCATGCACCTTGTGTGCAGATCCAGGTACATCACAATAGACTTGATTCTGCAGCTGCTTGGAGTTGCTTCTGGACAGTCGAGGTAGCTTCCAGCGTCCGCTGGACCTGACTCTCCACCTTATCTTTATTTTTGTTTTGTCTATTCCGCACTTGTACACTGATGTTTACACTATCACACTTTACTTATTCTGGTAGAGGCTCATGACTTGTGACTCCTGGTCTATTGGGAGGTTTTACTAGTTTGGGATGTGTAATCCCCGTATTTGGATATTTTCATTATTATCGTTCTATCATTGTTTATGCCGAAAAAGGGTTAAATGTGAGCTGATAGCTCCGTTTGGTCGGGCTGGCCTAGCAGTGTACTGTGCACCATCACGACCGGGTTTGGGGTCGTGACAAGTTTGTATCAGAGCCTAGGTTACTAGGCCGCATGAGTCTTGAGCCGGTTGGTAGAGTCTTGTGGATCGGTACGTGGACGCCTGTACTTATCCTCGGGAGGCTACGAACCTTTAGGAAACACTTTACATTTCTTGAACTCTATCGTGCGATGTTGTTGTCCTGAGAAGTGAACTTCTGTATTCCATTCTATCGCAGATGGCGAGAACTCGAGCTTCAGGACGAGGTGGATGACCACCATTACCACCTGCTAGAGGCCATGGGCACGACCGTGGTCAGGGTAGAGGTAGGGTAGCTGAGGCAGTGCCAGCTGACCCGCCCGTTGTACCTATTCAGGGGTAGCCCCTAGTGGTTGATGCTCCAGCAGCCCCAGCTCAGGCCCAAACAGTGTCTATTGCCATTCCTGGTCTTCAGGAGACTTTGGCCCATATATTATCAGTATGTTCTGGATTGGCTCAGGTAGTATCAGCTACTGCTACAGTAGAGACATCCCAGACAGGGGTGGTCAGCAGACCCCTGCAGCTCGTACACCTGAGCAGGTGGTACAGGGACTTTAGACACCAGAGGCGGTCCCAGTGCAGGAAGCTGCACCAGTTATTCCAGTTGCACCAGCTCTAGATAATATGGTACAGGTTATGTCGGACGATGAGCAACGTCGCCTAGATAGATTTGGTAGACTCCAGCCACCTTATTTCAGTGGTACTGAGGGCGAGGATGCCCAGGGTTTCTTAGATAAGTGCCAGAGGATGCTACGTACAGCTTGTATTCTTGAGTCCAGCGGGGTTTCATTTACAACTCTTCAGTTTACTGGTCCAACGTTCGATTGGTGGGAGGAGTTTGAGAGGCGTAGGGTTGCGGGAGTAGCACCTCTTACCTGGCAGCAGTTTTCTACTCTCTTCTTAGAGAAGTATGTACCTCAGTCCCGTCGTGAGGAGCTTCGTCACCAATTTTAGTGGTTGGTACAAGGCGACATATCAGTGACACAGTATGAGCTGAGATATACCCAGTTGGCTAAGCATGCCACATGGATGATCCCGACTGATCGGGAAAGGATTAGGAGGTTCATTGATGGCCTCAATTACTCCATTCGCATTCTGATGACCAGAGAGAGTAGTATCATCATCTTTTGAGTAGGTTGTGGATATGGCACGCTCCATTGAGGCAGATCGTCGCCGTGAGCGGGAGGAACGGGAGGCCAAGAGGCCTCGAGGTTCTGGTAGCTTCAGCGGTGCTCCATCTAGAGGGCAGTTTCAGCAGGGTAGAGGTCGCTCATCTAGACCTTCTTATTCAGGCCACCCTGAGTAGAGCGAAGCTTCTTCTTCTAGTCATGGCCGCGAGGGATTCCAGCAGGGCCACTCTTCACTTAGTGCCCTCCCAGCTTAGAGTACAGCACCTACTTCTTCAGCCCAAGGTTCGTCTACGGTGAGGGGTTCCCTTCAGTCCCCTTCTCCAGCACCAGGTAGCTGTTTTGAGTGTGGCGAGCTTGGCCACATGAGGAGGCAGTGCCCTCGACATCGCAGGGACAGGTCTCAGCAGAGGGATCAGCTCTCCTCTTCAGCACCATCTCAGGCTAGTAGAGGTGGAGGTCAGTCTTCTCGTGGTCGCCCCAAAGGTGAGGAGCGATCTAGTGGGGGCCAGGTATGATTCTATGCTCTCCCTGACAGGCATGATGCAGTTTCCTCTGATGCAGTGATTACATGTATTATTTCTGTCTGTCACAGAGATGCCTCTGTTCTATTTGATCCCGGGTCCATATATTCGTACGTGTCTTCTTATTTTGCACATCATTTAGGTGCGACCCATGGTAGTCTTGATTTACCTGTTCATGTATCCACCCTAGTGGGTGATACGATTATTGTGGATCATGTCTATAGATCCTGTGTTATCTCTATTGGGGGTCTGGAGACCCAGGTGGATCTATTATTGTTAGGAATGGTGGACTTTGATGTGATATTGGGCATGGACTGGTTTGTCTCTGTGCCATGCTATATTGGACTGTCATGCCAAGACAGTTACATTGGCTATTCCCGGTATTCCTCAGATTGAGTGGCGGGGTTCGACTGATTTCGTCCCTAGCCGTGTTATTTCGTTCTTAAAAGCTCAGAGAATGGTTAAAAAGGGATGTTTGTCGTATTTAGCATTTGTGAGGGATGTGGGAGCTGAGTCTCCTAGCATTGATTCTGTACCTGTTGTGAGGGACTTTCCAGATGTATTCCCCTCAGACCTGCCAAGTATGCCACCGGAAAGGGACATTGATTTTGGCATTGACTTGGTGCTGGGCACTCAGCCCATTTCTATTCCTCCTTATCGGATGGCACCAACTGAGCTGAAGGAATTGAAAGAACAGCTTTAGGAGCTTTTGGATAAGGGATTCATTCGCCCTAGTGTGTCCCCGTGGGGTGCATTGATGTTATTTGTTAAGAAAAAAGATGGTTCCATGCGGACGTGTATTGATTATAGACAATTGAACAAGGTAACAGTGAAGAACAAGTACCCTCTACCGTGCATTAATGATTTATTTGATCAATTACAGGGTGCGAGGGTGTTTTCTAAGATTGATCTTCATTCAAGCTATCATCAGCTAAAAATTAGGGACTCTGATATTATGAAGACTGCATTTAGGACTAGAATGGTCACTATGAGTTCCTTGTGATGTCTTTTGGGCTGACCAACTCCCTAGCAGCATTCATACATCTGATGAATAGCGTGTTCAGGCAGTATTTGGATTCATTCGTGAACGTGATCATTGATGACATTCTAGTTTACTCCCGTAGTCAGGAGGAGCACGCTCAACATTTGAGCATTGTGTTGCAGAGATTGAGGGAGGGGAAGTTGTATGCTAAATTCTCCAAGTGTGAGTTTTGGCTCGAGTCAGTAGCATTTCCGGGTCATGTGGTGTCTCGTGATGGTATTCAGGTTGATCCGAAAAAGAAAGAGGCGGTGCAGATTTGGCCTAGACCGTCCTCATGTACAAAGACCAGGAGTTTCCTTGGTTTGGCGGGGTATTATCACCAGTTTTTTCAGGGATTTTCATCCATTGCTGCTTCTTTAACTAAGTTGACGCAAAAGGGTGCACCATTCGTGTGGTCGGATGAGTGCGAGGAGAGCTTTCAGAAGCTCAAGACACCTTTGACCACAACTCCACTATTAGTGTTGCCATCAGCTTCAGGTTCATATAATGTATATTGTGATGCCTCGGGAGTGGGGATAGGTTGTGTATTGATGCAGGAGGGTAGAGTGATTGCTTATGCTTCTCGGCAGTTGAAGCCTCATGAGAAGAACTACCCAGTTCATGATTTAGAGCTAGCTGCCTTAGTTCATGCCTTGAAGATTTGGAGGCACTATTTGTATGGCGTGTCCCGTGAGGTGTATACCGATTATCGTAGTCTCCATCATTTGTTCAAATAGAGGTATCTTAATTTGAGACAACCGAGATGGCTTGAGTTGCTCAAGGATTGTGACATTACTATTCTATATCATCCGGGGAAGGCCAATGTGGTGGCCGATGCTTTGAGCCGGAAGGCGGTCAGTATGGGCAGCTTGGCATATATTCCAGTTGCGGAGAGATCATTTTCTTATGAGGTTCAGGCGCTAGCTAATCGGCTAGTGAGGTTAGACATTTCAGAGCCCAGTAGGGTAATGGCTTGTGTTGTATCTCGGTCTTCTTTATATGATCGTATTCGTGAGCGCCAGTATGATGATCCACACTTGCTTGTCCTTAAGGACAGAGTTTAGCATGATGATGCTAGAGATGTCACTATTGCTAGTGATGGTGTATTGAGGATGCAAGGCCGGATATGTGTGCCTAATGTTGATGGCCTTCATGAGTTGATATTGGAGGAGGCCCATAGCTCGTGGTATTTTATCCATTCAGGTGTCGCGAAGATGTACGAAGACTTGAAAATTCATTATTGGTGGAGAAAGATGAAGATGGTCATTGTTAGACATGTAGCACGGTGCCTCAACTGTAAGCAGGTCAAGTATGAGCACCAGAGGCCCGGTGGCGTATTTCAGCGTATTGATATTCCCGAGTGGAAGTGGGAAAGGATCACTATGGACTTTGTTACTGGACTCCCTTGGACAACGAGGAAGTTTGATTTAGTTTGGGTGATTGTGGATAGGCTGACCAAGTCAGCTCACTTCATTCCTGTGTGTACTACATATTCCTCGGAGAGGTTAGCTGAGATATTCTTTCGGGAGATTGTTAATCCCATGGAGTCCCAGTTTCTATCATATCAGATTGAGGTACTCAGTTTACCTCGCAGTTCTCGAGGGCATTTCAGCGTGAGTTAGGCTCTCAAGTTAAGTTGAGTACTGCATTCCATCCTCAGACGGACGGGCAGTTCGACGGAACTATTTAGATCATGGAGGATATGTTGAGAGCTTGTGTTATTGATTTCGGTGGTTCAGGGGCTGATTATTTGCCTCTCACAGAGTTTTCCTATAACAACAACTACCAATCCAGTATTCAGATGGCGCCGTATGAGGCTTTATATGGGAGACGATGTAGATCTCCAGTTGGTTTGTTTGAGCCCAGTGAGGCAAGGTTGTTGGGGACAGAGTTAGTCCACGACGCTTTGGACAGGGTTAAGGTGATCCAGGAGAGACGTCGCACAGCTCAGTCACGCCAGAAGAGTTATGCGAACCGAAAGGTTCGGGATGTGTCTTATTTTGTGGGTGAGAAAGTCTTACTGAAGGTTTCACCGATGAAAGGCGTCATGAGGTTTGGGAAGAAAGGAAAGCTCAGTCCGAGATTCATTGGCCCTTTTGAGATCCTCAGGAGGATTGGAGATGTGGCATATATGCTTGCTTTGCCACCCAGTCTATCGGGAGTTCATCCAGTGTTCCACGTATCCATGCTCGGAAATATGTTGGCGACCCATCGCATGTGTTGGACTTTAGCACTATTCAGCTTGATGATGACTTGACCTATGATATGGAGCCTATAGCTATATTGGGTCATCAGGTGAGAAGATTGAGATCCAAGGACATTGCATCAGTAAAGGTTCAGTGGAGAGGTCGACCCGTGGAGGAGGCCACTTGGGAGATCGAGTGGGAGATGCGGAGCAGATATCCTCACTTATTTGAGTCTCCAGGTATGTTTCTTGACCCGCTCGAGGAGGAGCGTTTTCTTAAATGGGGGAGAATGTGACGACCCGGCCCGTCGTAACAGGAATTACCACCCCGTTACCTTTCATTTATATGTTTCATGTTTTTATATCGGTGTTAGAGTCTATCGGGTAAGTTAGGAGTGATTCTGGTTGAAAACGAGGCAAATAGCCTTTTGAAATGAAGCTTGTTTATGAAAAGTCAACATGCAGTTGACTATGTGGTTAGAGGGCTCGGAATAAAATTTATATGATTCGGTTAGTTCCGGGAGGTGATTTGAGACTTAGGGGAGCGATCAGAATTGAATTTGGAGGTCCGGTGTAGAAATAGGCTTGAATTGGCTAAGGTTGAATTTTGGCGAAATCCGAATGGTAGGTGAGATTTTGATCTGGGAGTTGGAATGAAATTCCAACTATTTTTGTAGCTCCGTTAGGTGATTTTGGATATGTCTGCAAAGTTTTAGGTAATTCAGACGTCGTTTGGTCGGGTTTTTGATTGAATGTTGGTTTCGGAAGCTCTAGATGAATCTTAGGCATGAATCTGCTTTGATTTGATGATTTTCGTGTTTAAGGACGTGTTTTGATGATTGGAACAAGTTTGTATCGTATTTTGGAGTAGGTTGGTGGTTTTTGTTGGGGTCCCGGGTGCCTCGGGATGAATCTGGGGGTCCAAACGGACCATTTTGTGCCAAAAGGCACTACTGTTTTTGTTGCAATAAAATGTAGAGATTATTGTTCTTTGTGATCGCGTAATAAAAATTTGATGAGCTCTGCGATCGCTAGGATCCATCTGCGATCACGTAGGGCAATATTGGGAAGCAATGCGATCGCGTATCCAGTGTTGCGATCGCGTAGAGTCAATAAGTTGGTCACCGCGATTGTGGTTGAGTTCACGTGATGGCGTAGAAGGAAATTGGTCGTCCAGATTTTGTGCATCGCAATCGCGTGCCAAGGTCCGTGATCGTTTAAAACATTTTGGAGCCCAGGAAATTTTGTACATTATGACCGTGAGCCAAGGGCTGCGATCGCATAAGGTTAACTGTCCGTCAGAAATATTAAAAACTAGAACAGTGTATTCGCGACCCTTATACCCATAACCACCATTTTTGAGTTCTTAGAGAGCATATTGACGGGAATTGAAGGGGGTTTCACCGGGTAATCATCGGAGGTAAGTTCTATGGCCTAAATACGTGATTTTATCGTAGAATCTTCGATTATATCACTGTTAATGGGAGGATTAATAGGGGATTTTAGCCCTAAGCCTAGGTTATGGAAAATTACTGTTTTGAATGGGCAAACGGAATCCGATTTTGGTAAACTTTATATGCATGGACTTGTGTTGAGATAAGGAATCCGAATATGTAACTTTTGTAATTTTTCGAGTAACGTACCAAAAGTCGGGTTTTGGCAACTTTGTAGTTTTTGGTGTAATTCGAGTTGTTTCGACTAGGTAATGTCCCTTTGGCCTGTTTTGATGTATTTCTATTGATTTTGATCAGATTCTACACATGTGGAGGCTGATTCTCATGGAAAGGGCATCGCAGACTAGTCGTCGAACCGAGTCGAGGTGTGTAATGGGTGTGGGTGATGACCAGCAGGTTCGTAACCCCGGTATATCACTTTGTGACGCTGTATTGAGGCGAGACACGTATTCTCCTGTGGGTGCGGGGTCGAATGTGATTGGGGACTATGGCTTAGTCTGACCTTTTGATACTATACTGTGTTGTTGGCTATTATTGAGCCAGTGAACCTCCTACTTGGATAGTTGTGTACATTTTTGGGCTGTGAGCCAGTTATTAGGATCCTGCGAGGATCGTTATTATTGTTTACGTGATATTGACATGCTATTTTGCTACCAGTCCTGAGCTATTACTATCATAATAATTTTCCAAACTCTGGAATTTCTGATATACTGTTTTCTACTGAAAAATGATAAAAAGAGTTTTCAAATACAATTTTTGAGCCTGCGAGGCTGCATTGCATTATAGCTGACTGGTAGTGGATCGGGCTGTGTGCCGTAGCATATCATGATATTGTGCTTGGGCTGTAGGAGCCTCTTCGAAGTCTGAACCCCCATAGTGAGCACGGGTACCCAAATGGATCGGGCTACACGCCGTATGGGTCATATTAATGCATTGCATTGCATTTAGCTAAACCTGTTAGCTGATATTGCTGGTTCAGATATTGTTCACGTTGATACTGTTGCAGGGTATTGTGTATAGTTTTACTTAGTGTTATTGTAAGGCCCCGTAAAAAAATTTTTGTGCATAAAACCTAGTAGCTGTGGTGTCATGGTCCGAATAATGTGTTAGGAATGCGTAGAATTCTGCGGTTCGGACCCTTGGTAGTGATTTAAGTTTAAAAAATGTAGAGAATTAATTTTTCCGAAAAGTGTCCAAAATGCGATCAAGAATGCGATCGCAAACCTGACATGCGGACCGCATTCTTGCCGCAAAACGTTCCAGAGAGTTGCCCAAAATCGTGTCAAAAGTGCGGTCGATATGCGATCGCATGTCAAATCTGCGGTGCACTTTGCGACCGCAGAATCAACATGCGGACCGCATTCTGGCCGCATTCTTTAACAGAACCTGTGTAAAATTTGGGGTAATTCTGCGGTCACTATGCGGACCGCATGTTGATTCTGCGGTCGCATAGTGCACCGCATAATTGACCCCGGCCCAGATTTTTGTAACATTTTGACCCGATCTCTTCTTTAATATAACACACTTCTTCTTCATTTTATCATATCATCTTACCAAAATTAGAGAGAGAAGAGAGGGTTTTTAGAGAGAGAAATCTTTCATCTTCAAAGATTGTTCCAACCATCTTAATTCCAAGGGATCTTAGGGCAAGGATTCAACATCCCCAATCTTTTCAAGGTAAAAACCCTAACTATTTTCTTTGATTTTCAGTTTTAATTGGGTAAAGAGAGGTTTGCATATAATAGCTTTTAAAAATAGAATTTTTACACTCATGCATGATTATTGAACTTGATTTCTAGTAAAAAGAAGTGAGTAGAAGTAAGAGTCTTCAAGAACAAGGTTGGCAAGAGTAGGATATCTTGGGTAAGCATAAAGTAGGAAGAAAAATCATCACCGGTATGTATGGCAAATTTTGATTCTTGTAAAATCGCCCAAATGTGTGCGAATTGTTTTGGCATGTGTCAAATTTAGAAATTTTACGTAATTCTTTGATTTCCTTGTTGAGCATTTGATTGATGTTGAACTACGTGTGGTGTGGTATGAAATATGAATTGAAAGATAAAAAGGTAATCGAGATTGGTAAAGAATTGGGAACAACCATTGTGATGCATCATCAGCACGTACTCCAGCAGCAGCAGGGCGTGGTGCAGCTAGGGGTGGAGCTCAGGGTAGGGGTGGACCTAGCCGATTCTATGCATTGAGTGGCCGCCAGAATGCCGAGGCTTCTCCAGATGTTGTTACAGGTATCATGTCTGTTCACACTATTGATTGCTATGCCCTTATTGATCCAGGGTCCTCCTTGTCTTATGTTACTCCATTCATTGCTTCAAGCTTTGGGATAGAACCCGAACAGCTTCATGAGCCGTTCTCTGTGTCGACTCCTATTGGTGATTCTATTACGGCCTCACGAGTCTATAGGAATTGTGTTGTTACGGTGGGTGGTCGTGATACCACAGCCGATCTTATTGAGCTTGGGATGGTAGATTTTGATGTAATTATGGGGATGGATTGGCTCTATTCATGCTTTGCCAAACTTGACTGTCGAACGAGAGTTATGAGGCTCGAGTTCCCTAACGAGCCAGTCATTGAATGGAGAGGAAATGGTGTGGTGCCAAGGGGTAGGTTTATTTCCTACCTTAAGGCTTCGAAGATGATTAAGAAGGGGTGTATCTATCACCTGGTTCGGGTAACGGACACCACCTCAGAGGTGCCTACCCTCGAGTCCGTGCCAATTGTGAATGAATTTCCTGAAGTGTTTCCAGATGAGCTTCCAGGCATCCCGCCGGATAGGGAGATTGATTTCGGGATCGATGTAATGCCAGATACTCAGCCAATATCCATTCCACCATACAGAATGGCGCCAGCAGAGTTAAGGGAGTTAAAGGAGCAGTTGAGGGATTTATTAGAGAAAGGGTTCATACGACCGAGTGTGTCGCCGTGGGGTGCTCCGGTTCTCTTTGTCAGAAAGAAGGATGGGTCACTTCGAATGTGTATTGATTATCGGCAGCTCAACAAAGTCACCATCAAGAATAAATATCCTTTGCCTCGAGTGGATGATCCGTTTGACCAATTGCAGGGAGCGAAGTTCTTCTCAAAGATTGATTTACGGTCTGGGTACCACCAGTTGAAAATCAGGGAGCAGGATATTCCTAAGACCGCCTTCATAACTCGTTATGGTCACTTCGAGTTTTTGGTCATGTCTTTTGGGCTAACCAATGCCCCAGCAGCTTTCATGGACCTTATGAATCGGGTTTTCAAGCCATTCCTAGATTCCTTTGTGATTGTATTCATTGACGATATTCTCATCTACTCTCGGAGCAGGGAAGATCATGCCGTTCACCTCAGGAGCAGCATTGCAGACCCTTCTTCAGCATCAATTGTATGCCAAGTTCTCAAAATGTGAGTTTTGGTTGGAGTCCGTAGCTTTTCTAGGGCATGTTATTTCCAGTGAGGGAATTATGGTGGATCCTCGGAAGATTGCGGCAGTGAAAGATTGGCCTAGACCCACGACCCCGACAGAGATTCGCAGCTTTTTGGGTCTGGCAGGGTACTATCGGAGGTTTGTAGAGGGATTCTCAACCCTCGCCTCCCCATTGACTAAATTGACGCAGAAAGCAGTTAAGTTCCAGTGGTCCGAAGCATGTGAGAAAAGTTTCCAAGAACCGAAGTCAAGATTGACCTCGGCACCAGTATTGGCCTTGCCAGAAGGCACAGAGGGATTTGTAGTCTATTGTGATGCCTCCAGAGTCGGTTTGGGATGTGTATTGATGCAGCACGGAAAGGTTATAGCTTATGCTTCCAGACAACTCAAGAACCATGAGAAGAATTATCCGACGCATGATTTGGAACTTGCAGCTGTTGTGTTTGCCTTGAAAATATGGCGGCACTATCTTTATGGAGTTCATGTAGATGTGTTTTCAGACCACAAGAGCCTCCAGTATTTGTTCAAGCAGAAGGAGCTAAATCTGAGACAGCGGCGGTGGTTAGAATTGCTCAAGGACTATGATATGAACATATTGTACCATCCATGAAAGGCAAATGTGGTAGCCGACGCTCTTAGTCGAAAATGCATGGGTAGTTTAGCTCATTTGGGTGTGGATCAGAGACACCTGGCTCGAGAGGTCTACCAATTAGCCAGCTTGGGGGTTCGTATTTCGGCGTCAGACGAGGGGGATATCTTGGTGCATAATGGAGCAGAATCATCATTGGTAGCAGAAATCAAGGAAAAACAGTTCATGGATCCAGCATTGGTTCGGGTGAAGGAAGTAGTCATGAATGACAAGACCTCAGCATTTGTACTCAGCAGCGAAGATGGTGTATTGCGGTGTCAAGATAGGCTATGTGTTCCGGATGTGGACGAGCTTCGGGAAAGAGTGATGGCAGAGGCTCATACTTCCAGGTATTCTGTGCACCCTGGTTCAACGAAAATGTATCACGATCTCAAGGAGATTTATTGGTGGAACGGTATGAAAAGGGATGTGGCGGGCTTTGTAGCTAAATGTCCGAACTGTCAACAAGTGAAGGCCGAGCATCAACGGCCTGGTGGATTAACTCAACTTATAGAAATACCAAGGTGGAAGTGGGAGATGATCAATATGGATTTCGTGGTGGGGTTACCTCACACTCAGCGTAAGTTCGATTCAATATGGGTGATAGTAGATCGACTCACCAAATCAGCTCACTTCCTGCCTGTCAAGTCCACTGATACTGCGGAGCAATATGCAAGATTGTACATTAAAGAGATAGTAAGGCTTCATGGCACTCCACTTTCTATCATCTCAGATCGCGGGGCTCAGTTCACAGCTAATTTTTGGAAGAAATTTCAGCAAGGTTTGGGAACTCGGGTGAATCTCAGCAAAGCTTTCCATCCGTAGACCGACGGTCAGGCCGAGCGGACTATTCAGACGCTTGAAGATATGTTGTAGGCTTGTGTCTTAGATTTCAAAGGTAATTGGGATGAACACTTGCCACTGATAGAATTTGCTTACAATAACAGCTATCATGCTAGCATTCAAATGGCCCCGTTTGAGGCATTGTACGGGAGAAGATGTAGATCGCCAATCGGGTGGTTTGAGGTAGGTGAAGCGGAATTTCTAGGGCCAGATATGGTGTACGAAGCTATGGAAAAGGTCAAAGTTATTCAGGAGAGAATGAAAACAGCACAGAGTCGTCAAAAGTCCTATGCGGACGTTCGTCGAAGGGATTTGGAGTTTCAAGTCGATGATTGGGTGTTCTTGAGGGTATCTCCTATGAAGGGAGTCATGCGATTCGGAAAGAAAGGGAAATTGAGTCCTAGGTATGTCGGGCCATATCGGATCGTTCAAAGGATTGGTCAAGTTGCTTATAGGCTAGAGTTGCCTCCTGAGATGTCATCAGTGCATCCGGTATTCCATGTGTCCATGTTGAAGAAAGTGATTGGAGATCCATCCACCATCATGCCAGTCGAAGCTATAGACGTTAATGAAAATTTGTCATATGAAGAAGTTCCAGTTGCCATTCTTGATAGGCAAGTCCGTAAGTTGAGAAATAAGGAAGTTGCCTCTGTTAAAGTATTGTGGCGAAGTCAACAAGTTGAGGAGGCCACATGGGAAGCGGAAAAAGAGATGAAGGAAAAGTACCCCCATTTGTTCGATCAAGCCTAGAAGAAATTAGGCGACCCTCCTACTCCTAGTAACTGTCATCTTGCCTATGTTGTTTCCCTCTTAGTATTAGTAAAGTCTCCTTCATTTTGTAATGAGTTAAATGTGTTGTTACCTTGGGTCACTTGAACCGTTCTTGATAAATGAAAGCCTTATACAGATTTACGTGTTTAATAAACAACTAATAGTAAGTGTAGATTGGTATTGGTTTGTTAAGTGTACATGGTGTGTTAAAATGGTTAAATAAGGTAAGAATTCATTGAAGTGACTAGTTTATGTGCAATTGTAACAATGTGATAGAATATGTGCATTCGTTGAGGTAAGAAAGTGTATACCAGTTGTGAAAGGTGTTGTATTTGTGTATTATTGTTTGGTAATGTGTTTCGGGGGCCCTCTGACAGGTGGATATGTCCATAATACAAAGGAAACTCTGGCAAAATTTTTCTAAAATATAAGAGTTAGTCAAAATTTTGATGGTTGCATATCATGTCTTTCAAAACCAACTCATTTATTTCAAAATCCTCATTCGAGGACGAATGATCTTAAGGGGGGGAAGATGTAAGGCCCCGTAAAATTTTTGTGCATAAAACCTAGTAGCCGTGGTGTCATGGTCCGAATAATGTGTTAGGAATGCGTAGAATTCTTCGCGGCGAGCTTGCTCGCCGCGGTTCGGACCCTTGGTAGTGATTTAAGTTTCAAAAATGTAGAGAATTAATTTTTCCGAAAAGTGTCCAAAATGCGGTCAAGAATGCGATCGCAAACCTGACATGCGGACCGCATTCTTGCCGCAAAACGTTCCAGAGAGTTGCCCAAAATCGTGTCAAAAGTGCGGTCGATATACGATCGCATGTCAAATCTGCGGTGCACTTTGCGACCGCAGAATCAACATGCGGACCGCATTCTGGCCGCATTCTTTAACAGAACCTGTGTAAAATTTGGGGCAATTCTGTGGTCACTATGCGGACCGCATGTTGATTCTGCGGTCGCATAGTGCACCGCATAATTGACCCCGGCCCACATTTTTGTAACATTTTGACCCGATCTCTTCTTTAATATAACACACTTCTTCTTCATTTTATCATATCATCTTACCAAAATTAGAGAGAGAAGAGAGGGTTTTTAGAGAGAGAAATCTTTCATCTTCAAAGATTGTTCCAACCATCTTAATTCCAAGGGATCTTAGGGCAAGGATTCAACATCCCCAATCTTTTCAAGGTAAAAACCCTAACTATTTTCTTTGATTTTCAGTTTTAATTGGGTAAAGAGAGGTTTGCATATAATAGCTTTTAAAAATAGAATTTTTACACTCATGCATGATTATTGAACTTGATTTCTAGTAAAAAGAAGTGAGTAGAAGTAAGAGTCTTCAAGAACAAGGTTAGCAAGAGTAGGATATCTTGGGTAAGCATAAAGTAGGAAGAAAAATCATCACCAGGTATGTATGGCAAATTTTGATTCTTGTAAAATCGCCCAAATGTGTGCGAATTGTTTTGGCATGTGTCAAATTGAGAAATTTTACGTAATTCTTTGATTTCCTTGTTGAGCATTTGATTGATGTTGAACTACGTGTGGTGTGGTATGAAATATGAATTGAAAGATAAAAAGGTAATCGAGATTGGTAAAGAATTGGGAACAACCATTGTGATGGCATATTTGGTTTATTTTGGAATGAGATGAAACACTTGAATTGTGGAAATATTGTAACATGGTTGTGATATTGAATTGAGAAGAAATTGAGAACATGAACCAATGTGTAAGTTGCTTATTTGAACTTGTTGAAATTGTGTGTAGTACCTTATCTGCTGTTTGAAATTGTTGTGTTTTCAACTGTAAGGCGGGGTCGTGTTGCGCGCCGCAACGTGGGGAAATAAGGTGTGGGTTGGGGTGATAAGGGTGGCCGGGGTAATAAGGGTGGTCAGGGGCAATAAGGATGGAAAGCGATCGAAATCGCTATTGAAAATTGATACAAAAATCAATAATGTGAAATTGTGAAAGGAGACAACAGGAGAGTTTGCAACCTGTGGGGCACTGATTGCCCCTTTGTTTGACTACTTGTGCTTTATGTGATTGATTGGTTATTGTTAAATTGGTTGATTGTAGAAAGTGCTTTGTGTGAGAATTATTTGAAATGAGGAAAATGTGGAAACATGGTTGGCTGGCTTAATTAATTGTTGATGTAATTTAATGGCTTGAGTTTACTTGGGACAAAGTTTGTCCATACATACCAGTACAATTCAAGTGTACCGACGTCCCTTTTGCCGGGGACGCTACATTCGTGTTATGATTGTAGGTGGATCAGTAGCAGGCACTTCAGCACATCGGCAGTAGTATCCTTCATCCTCCACTGCCCGTTTTTGGTGAGCCCCTTTCTTCCTCGGGGCCTTGTGTGGTTCATGCCACTCGGTTTAGATTTCATTTTGGTTTTGTAAGGTATAGCCGGAGCCTTGTTACCGGCAAGTATTGTATTTCCCTTTTTGTATCCTAGAGGCTCCATAGACATGTAAACTGTGGGATTGTGGCCTATGTATATGTATGGGGCGTTGTAAAAATAAATTATGAACTTGTTAGTAAATCAATCACATGGTTATGTTTGTATACTGTAAAATCAGTTATAATTGGTTAGATCTTTGGTTCATGAGTAATAATCAACACAGGGGTAATGCGTGGGAATGAAAGGCACCCAGGTCCGCTTGATTGGGGCAACCCGGTCGGGCGCCGGTCATGTCCTCCGATTTGGGGCGTGACAGTTATATTGGGTATTCTTACCTTCACTGTCTTACCCCTGCTTATTACCACTGAGTCTGGAAGTACTCACTTTACTGCCTGCACCTTGTGTGCAGATCCAGGTAAATCGCAGCAGACTTCATTCTGTAGCTGCTTGGAGTTACTTCTGGACAGTCGAGGCAGCTGCCAGCGTTTGCAGGACCTGACTCTCCAGCTTATCTTTATTTCTGTTTTGTCTATTCCGCACTTGTGCATAGATGTTTACACTATCACACTTTACATATTCTGGTAGAGGCTCATGACTTGTGACTCCTGGACTATTGGGAGGTTTTACTGGTTTGGGATGTGTAATCCCCATATTTGGATATTTTCATTCTTATCCTTCTATCATTGTTTATGCCTAAAAGGGGTTAAATGTGTGCTGATAGCTCTGTGATTTCTGTTGATTGGTCGGACTGGCCTAGCAGTGTGCTGGGGGCTATCACGACCGGGTTTGGGGTTGTGACATAGAACTATTTAGGTAAGACACTTAATCAGTTATAAAGCATGTAATTTATGACTTAAATCATGAAAGAATCACATAGTCAGGTATACAGACCGGTTTGAACATGCAACAGATGCAGGTTGTACTCAAGAAAGTTCAGAAACAAAACAAATAGAAGATGTTGAGAAACAGAAACAAAAAATAGAGAAAAAGTAGGGTTTTAGGTACTTAGCTTTTTCGTATGTTTTCCTTTTCCTTTTCTTTCTTTCCTTCTTCTTTCTTTTTTTTCTTCATTTATCTTTTCTTCTATTGAATTTCTGGCATAAGAAGGCCCTGAGTCCTTTATTCTTTCTTTTCTTGGATTTAAGTCTTTGAACAAACTCATTGAGTATTTTTGTAGGAAAGACTCCTAGAAGAAGGTTAGAGGTTTGATATGGAGGTGTTGGGAGTTAGGGGTATTCGCCAGAGTAGGGTTCCAGTGAAATGTTTTTTTAAGATTCGAGACGTTTGGGGCTTATTCAAAAGATTTGGCCTAGTGGAGGTTGAAGAGGATAAAGAGATGGTCTGGGGGTGTAAAGGGCGGAAGGTGATTCATAAGTTGATGGTCGCCGGCTAGGGTTTTAGCGAACCAATTTTATAGATTTGAGACAATGAAGGTAGTTTTGACAAGAATTAGGGTGATGGGGTGAAAGAGGAGGAGGAATAGGTTCAGGGGTGTGGAGGTTGGTCAGAGAAGATGACCAGTGCTTAGCCACCGATAGGTTTCCGGTGGCCCAGAATAGAGAGAAGAAGGAGATGTAGGGCGGCTAGGGTTTGGGGTTATAAAGCTGAAAACGGGGAAATGAACACAATACACATCAGGTGTGTTGATATATTGAAAATGTAAGGGTGATTTCCAACCGTTGGATCAAGCCACATGAAGGGCTAGGATTCATTTGCTATCAAACGACATCGTATGGTTTAATGAGGCCCTCTACTTTGACTGTTAGATTAGACAATTGAACGTTCCTAATCATTTATGACTAATGGCATCGTTTTAATTATTATACAACCGCTATTCCTGGGCCGTTTGTTCATATTTTTAAAGGTCCAGATTTAGACCCTTAGGCGACGTCGTTTAGTTTATTAGACAATCATTGTTTTGGTCCGTTTGATTCAGCTTTTCAACGGTCCAGATTCGCTTGCTTGGAACGATGTCGTTTTAATTTATGTAGGTTGCCCGGTTATTTTGATTTGGGCCTGGTCTCTTGTGTTAATTCATTGGGCCACTGATTTTGTTGTCTGGCCCAAATCTTTTGTATATTATATTTATACCTTGTATTATATTTATATTTCCTTGTATTTTCGTATTATGAGTTTATTTATTATTTTCTTTTCTGTATTTTTGTATTATTCTTGTATTTACAATTCCTCGTATTTTCTCTGTATTTTTCTTTTGATTTTGTAATTCTGTTGAATTAAAGAATAATCTTCCTATTTTTGGTATTTTCTTTTAATTTTCTAATTTTCTTTGAATTAAAGATAATTTCTTATTATGTTTTTGGTATTTTCATATTTAATATAGGAAATGTATTTTGTTTTTTAATTCTTTTCAACACGAATACTGGTATTTCTACACAGTTATCAATAAATTGCACACAAAAATCATTTTTATTGTATTTGTTTTGGAATAATTTGCTTTGGGGCAAAAATCACGTACACACAGCTTCCCCTCTTTGCTCGGGAACACACAGAGTTTCAGTGCAAAGATAAGTGAGCAGTAATGAGGGATTTTTGCCCATTCACATATTCCATGTGAAGCATTTTGAAAGTTTTTGATCGCATCTTGCTTCAAGGATTGCCTACATATCCTGGGCTAAACAGGAATCAGGTCAGTGTGGTTCTGGAGTGTCTGGTACTTGAAGCTACCACAGAGCTATGATTATATTGTTGTTACTCGTTATCGCTGCCTGCTGATCTCCTTATTACACCGTGGTAAAAATAAAAGAAGCTAGACAAAACTATTCTCTATGATTTACAAAATCCTAGCTATATCTTCCAACTGGTTCTTGTGTTTCATTTCTATCTTGCATAACTTTTGATTGTGTCCATTCTTCAAGAGGACTCTTGCTTGTAACTTGCTTTGAATGCATTCCCTTATTCACCATGTGGGCGCCTGATTGCGAAACTTGAAAAAGTATTCTCTTGTTCTTCATGTGGGTGCCTGCTTACTATACTTGAAAATGTATTCCCTTGTTATCCAGGTGGGCGCCTGATTGCAAAAAACTTAAAAAATATTCTCTTGTTATCCAGGTGGGCGCCTGATTTGAAAAAACATGAAAAATATTCCCTTGTTATCCAGGTAGGCACCTGATTGCAAAAAACTTGAAAAATATTCCCTTATTATCTAGGTGGGCACCTGATTGCGAAAATTAGAAAAATATTCCCTTGTTATCCAGGTGGGCGCCTGATTGCGAAAACTTGAAAAATATTTCCTTGTTATCCAGGTGGGCGCCTGATTGCAAAAAAGTTAAAACAAATATTCCCTTGTTATCCATGTGGGCGCCCGATTGCAAGAAACTTAAAAAATATTCCCTTGTTATCCAGGTGGGCACCTGATTGCGAAAACTAAAAAAATATTCTCTTGTTATCCGGTGGACGCCTGTTTGCGAAAACTAAAAACAAAGGAAAACTTTCTGCCCTAGTTTGATAACTGGTATAACATTTCAATTTTTGAAATAAAAGGTAATACTTCCCTTATTGTTCAGGTGGGTGCCTGATTGCCGATCTTCTGCGCTGCCAGGTTTATTCACATTGGTCACATTCACTTTGAAGTGATTACTAAGAATTTGAATCTTTTGTCCCTGTTCTAATGAATGAACAGCTTGTTAGAATAAAAATAGTGGTTAGCCGCTGGCATTCTTGTTAGCATTGCTTCCACTTTTAAATTTGCTTCATCGTGCTTTTGTAATGTCTTGCTGTGTCTTCTAGTTGTTTTCCAATAATTCTCTAAACTCAACTTTTCCTTGTAACCCTCTCTTGTTGTTTTTCCTTCTTCGTTTTTTTTTTACTTTTCTTCTGCAATATGTTTGCCACTAGTCCTTTGATGGACCCCAATTTTGTTGAGCCATATAACTGAGAAGTTGGTAATTAGCTTCAACTGACAATGTCTTATAGACAGATTTCAAGAAAAGAAAATGAAATGCAATGACCCCAAAGTTTTGAAGGTAGGAATACTTTCAAAGTAAAAGGACGAGACTTATCTGAGTGGGAAGGCTGATTCCTTTGATCATGCCATGCATTCGGCCTAACCGACCCAGTATGTCCAACCAAATCACTTGCCAATTTTATTTCTCTAAACCTAAACATTGCCTGCTTTGCCGCTTTCTTCCCACAAAATCCTACCTCACTTTTCCTCACAATGCCCAAAGGTTTTTACCAATAAAACTCTCTCATTTAATTTCTCTCAACTCACGTCGCCTTACGGTGCCCATGAGGGTTTTCACCAATAAGACTCTCTCATTTTAATTCTCTCCTCACTTCGCCTTACAGTGCCCATGAGGGTTTTCACCAATAAAACTCTCTCATTTCATTATTTTATTATTTTCTTCATCTTTTGATACTCGGGTGTTGTTCATATCATGACTTTCTTCACCTACTTGTACTGCCATTTTCTTGAAATTAATAAGAAGGTCTTTTTTGGACAGTAATGTGGCTTTTGGACGGGTTTTAGAAAGAAAGATATAAAGGCTCAAATTTTTCCAGCTTGGGTTTCAAATTACAACTTTCGGAATCATATTCTTCAAAATGATCATAAATTCTGCCCCAGTTTTAATTTTTGGGGAACCTTGGACTTTCTTTCTGCTATGACTGAACCTCAGTGAGGCTGCCTACGTACCCGTTTGGGATCAAGTCAAAAAGTAGTTCGGATCATAAGATCGATTTATGTTGCGATGTTTACTTCTTCCAATTTTCTTCTTTTGCATTTTTTTTCTTTTTGTTTTCTTCATTTTCACACATTTGTTTTTCACATCTCTTGTTTCTTTTTCTTTTCCCTTATTTTGTTCTTTTTTTCCCCAATATTTCTCTCTCTTTTTTTCCATCTTTTTCTTTTCATCTTTTGCTTTTCTTCTCTTTTTCTTTGTCATTTCATTATCCCGTTCCTGACTTCTTTGTTGATTCCGAAAGAGGGGTATGAAAGAATGAAGTAATAAGGCTCAAAGGGATAGCAATGGATAAAGTGTTTAGATAGCGAAATAAAATGCCTTCATCATTTCAATTTCAAAAAATATGACAAATACACTAAATGCCTGAAAGAAATCATACATAATATCTTTTGACCGCGTCAGAGTTGATGGCCATCTCTACACATTTTTCTTCGAGATCTGTCAAATATAATGCTCCATTGGACAACACCCGAGATACAACAAATGGCCCTTGCCAATTAGGAGCAAACTTCCCTTTTGCCTTCGCCCAATGAGGTAAGATACGCCTCAACACCAATTGTTCGACTTCAAATTTTTGTGGACGTACTTTCTTATTATATTCTCTAGCCATTATATGTTGATACAGCTATCCATGACATACTTGTGCCAGTCTTTTCTCATTAATTAAACTCAACTGTTCTAATCGGGCTTTTACCTATTCATCCTCATCAATTTCTACCTCCGCAATGATTCGAAGGGAGGTATTTCTACTTCTGCAGGTATCGCTGCTTCCATGCCATACACTAAGGAATAAGGGGTTGCACCTATCAAAGTGCAGACGGTAATGCGATATCCCAACAAAGCAAAGGATAATTTTGCATGCCATTGTCTCGATCCTTCCACCATTTTCTGAAGGATTTTCTTGATATTCTTATTTGCTGCTTCAACTGCTCCATTCACCTTGGGCCGATAGGGTGTGGAACTGTGATGCATAATTTCAAACCTTTGACATGTCTCCGCCATCAAATGACTGTTAAGGTTGGCTCCATTATCTGTAATAATCACCTTTGGAATTTTGAAACGGCAAATAGTTTGTATGTACAAAATCAACCACTGCCTTCTTGGTTACCGCTTTGAATGTCTTTGCCTCTACCCATCTAGTAAAATAATCAATTGCAACCAGAATAAACATGTGCCCATTAGATGTTATTGGCTCTATCGGACCAATGGCATACATGCCCCAAGCAACAAAAGGCCACGGGGCCGACATCGTATGCAATTCATATGGCGGAAAATGTATCAAATCCCCA
Organism: Nicotiana noctiflora; assembly: GCA_032618575.1. Lineage (NCBI taxonomy): Eukaryota > Viridiplantae > Streptophyta > Magnoliopsida > Solanales > Solanaceae > Nicotiana > Nicotiana noctiflora. Next base: position 7,272 of record JASVEL010004769.1, on the reverse strand, counting down.
TGTATCTGGCACTGATGACATTTGCGCACATATCTGATATAATCTCGTTCCATAGTAAGCTAGTTATATCCAACCCTAAGTATTTTCTTTGCTAACACATACCCACTCATGTGGGGTCCAAAGGCTCCTTCGTGTACCACAGTCATGATTGTAGTAGCTTGTTTTGCATCTACGCATCTTAACAAACCCAAATCCGGGGTCCTTTTGTAAATAACCCCTTCACTAAAGAAAAATCCAATCGCTAATCGTCTTATGGCTCTTTTCTGATCCCTTGTAGCTTGTGTCGGATACACCCCTATTCTGAGATACTCTTTGATGTCATGGAACCATGGTTCGCCATCAAGTTCCTCTTCTAGCGTATAACAATAAGCATTTTGATCATGAACCTGGATTTGTAATGGATCCACATAAGTTTTATCCGGGTGGTGTAACATAGATACTAAAGTGGCCAGAGCATCAGCAACTTCATTGTGCATTCTCGGGATATGTTTAAATTCTATGGACTGAAACCGTTGACATAGTTCATGTAGACACTATCGGTATGGTATGAGTTTCAAATCCCGTGTCTCCCATTCTCCTTGAATTTGATATATCAAGAGATCTGAGTCACCCATGACCAAAATCTCTTGAACACCCATGTCTATCACCATTCTTAATCCCAATATACACAGTTCATATTCAGCCATATTGTTAGCACAGAAAAGGTGGAGTTGAGCGGTAACAGGGTAATGCTGACCCGTTTCTGAAATAAGCACAACTCCAATTCCAATGCCTTTGTTATTAACAGCCCCATCAAAATATAACTTCCAACCCGGGTTTTCGACTTGTTCCATTTCTTCAATATTCATTGCTTCCTCATCAGGGAAATATGTTTTCAGTGGCTCATACTCGTCATCGACTGGATTTTTTGCTAAGTGATCGGCAACTGCTTGTGCTTTCATCGCAGTGGGGGTTACATAAATAATATCAAATTCTGTGAGCAAAATCTGCCATTTAGCGAGCCTCCCTATGGGCATAGGCTTCTGAAAGATGTACTTTAGCGGGTCTAAATGGGATATGAGATAAGTGGTATAGGCCGACAAGTAGTGTTTCAATTTCTGTGCCACCCAGGTCAAAGCACAACATGTTCTTTCCAACTGAGTATATTTCACCTCATAAGATGTGAATTTCTTACTAAGATAGTAAATTGCTTGCTCCTTCTTTCCTGTGTCATCATGTTGCCCTAGTACATAGGCGAAGGAGTTATCCAATACTATCAAATAAAGGATCAAAGGCCTCCCGTGTTTTGGAGGAACCAATACAGGCGGATTGGCCAGATATTGCTTGATTTTATCAAATGCAGCTTGACATTCATCAGTCCATTTTACTGCAGCATCTTTCTTTAGTAATTTGGAAATAGGCTCACAAGTTGACGTAAGTTGGGCATTAAATCTACTAATGTAATTCAATCTGCCTAGCAAACTCATCACATCTTTCTTGCTCTTGGGCGGAGGCAATTCCTGAATGGCTTTGATCTTGGACGGGTCTAATTCAATACCACGCCGACTTACCACAAACCCAATAATTTCCCTGATGGTACCCCAAAAGCACATTTTGCTAGGTTGAGCTTGAGATTGTATCTCCGAAGCCTATGAAAAAACTTCCTCAGGTCATTAACATGATCGTATTGCTTACTGGACTTTATAATGACATCATACACATAATCTTCAATTTCTCGATGCATCATGTCATGAAACATGGTAGTCATTGCCCTCATATACGTGGCTCCAGCATTTTTCAATCCGAATGGCATCACTCTATAACAATATGTTCCACAAGGCGTAATAAATGATGTCTTTTCTGCATCTTTTCGTCCATTAGGATCTGATGAACACTCATAACAATCCACAAAAGACCCAATCTCATGTTTGGCACAATTTTCAATTAATATGTGGATGTTTGGCAATGGAAAATTATCCTTCGGACTTGCCTTGTTGTGGTCTCGATAATCAACACACACCATGGTTTTTCCATCTTTCTTTGGAACAGGTACAATATTAGCTAACCAGGTGGGATATTTGGTGACCCGTATAACCTTTGCCTCAAATTGTTTGTTGACTTCCTCTTTTATTTTCATGCTGATTTCTATCTTGAACTTTCTCAACTTTTGCTTGATGGGCGGACATTCCGAATAAGTGGGCAACTTATGTACCACCAAATCAGTACTTAGCCCCAACATGTCGTCATATGACCATGCAAATATGTCTTTGTATTCATGCAACAACTTTATTAAGTTCTCTCTGAGTGAAGATTTTAAATGAACACTTATCTTTGTTTCCCGAATGTTTTCCTCATCCCCTAAATTAATAGACTCCGTCTCATTCAAGGTTGGTTTGGGTTTCTCCTCATATTGGTTCAAATGTTTACTAATTTCTTCCAAAACTTCCTCTTCATCATACTCCACCTCATTATCGTATTCAATTTCTTATATTACTATTTAATATGAAGATTGGGCCGAGAATTCCTTATGCATGACACATCATTGAAATCAGCATAAAACGGGCTGTACAAGAAAAGAAAAGAAAATAAGATAAGACTATTAGGAATGGAGGAAGAAAGAAATTACATATCATTAATATGTCAAATGATAACAAGGTTTGACATGTCCGACTGGATGGATCATAGAATTTGTAATACAACCTTGAAAAAATAAAATAGATTTTAAAATGAAACATAAAATCTAACTACCACAACTCCCTTCTAGTTGTAGGAGGTGTAGCTTCCCAGTTATTCAGCTTGATCTAGGATCCAACAAGTTGGACATCCATTTTACTTGAGCCCTCAGCTGCCTCTACCATGTTTACATCTTCAAACAACTTCTCAAATCTTTCCAGCAACTCCCTGTCTGGTCTTATCTCTGCTAGGCTGGGCATGACCTTCGTCGGGCGCCTTTTTGTACCAGGCTTGACGAATGAATGGAAGAGTTGAGGGATAGGCTTAGGGAGGGTCCAACCTTTCTTTTTTAGTTTTCGGGCTCTTTTTATGTCGGCAGTGGTCGGCTTAAAACCCAACCCAAAAGTGTCAATGATTCCCGGAAGAGATACTGGTTGTGTTATTCCTTGTAGTGGAACTCTAAAACCTTTCTCATGGAGAAATGCATTTTTCAACATCTCCGTAGCAAGCATAACTGATGTGGAAGCTATCTTGGGCACCAGAATGTTTTGACCTTCGGATATTTTATCCACAGGGACCTTTATCACCCTCAATTTCTTCAAACGGCATGATGATATTGCAGGTATAATCTTCACCGTGAACCACCATTTCTTGACGATCCGATTTGCATTTCACCATCTGATGGAGTGAGGAAAGTACAGCCTTTGCTGCATGAATGCATGGTCGTCCTAGTAGGAGATTGTAGGATACAACAACGTCCAAGACTTGAAATTCCATAGTAAACTCTATTGTTCCGATAGTAAGCTCCAATATGATGTCTCTGACCGTGTTTTTCCCGCCTCCGTCAAATCCTTTTACACATATACTGTTCTTATAGATTCTTTCATGATCAATATTAACTTGCCCATAGTAAATAAAGGGCATATGTTGGCACTTGACCCATTATCAACCAACACGCGAGTTACCACCGAATCTTCACATTTTACCGTAAGATATAAGGCCCTGTTGTACTCTGTTCCCTCCATCGGTAGTTCATCATCTGAAAATGTTATTCTGTTTACCTCAAAGATTTTATTTGTGATCATTTCCAAATGATTCACTATAATCTTCTCCTGTACATGGGCCTCGTTCAGGATTTTCATTAACGTATTACGGTGTTCATCAAAATGAATCAACAAAGACAGCAAGGGTATCTGTGCTGACGTCTTCCTTAGTTGATCAACTATAGAATAATCCTGAGCTTTCATTTTCTTCAAAAATTCCTTGGCCTCTTCTTCAGTGACAGCTTTCTTTACATTGGCCGGTATCTCTGGTAATTCTTGTTTTTCTTAGTTCGTCAGAAACAAAACATCTCCCTGACCTGGTCAACACGTGGGTTTCACAAATCTCATCCTTGATTTCATTTCCTCTATACATGATGGTGACCTTGTTGTAATTCCATCGCACGATTTTGGCATTTACTATGGGCATCTGAGTAACTGGCTTAATAATGACCGGCTCTAGTTGCGCTCCTTTTACAGTCAATACAGGCTTTACAGTTACTCTGGGCATTGTCACCTTCAGTGGCTTGAGTTCTGTTACTATTGCTGGCTCGTTCACAAATGGTTTGATTATTTTCTCGCTTATTGCTTTCTCCTCTGTCTTGCTCCCGCTCTCCTTGATCATCATTACAGCCTGAGAGGGCTTCCTACAATCTCCCCTTGTATCATTTCTATCATGTGGGTCTTGTGGCGCACATGTTGAGGCATTTGTATTATATTAGGAGCCTCGAGAGCTTGGACGTCAATCCTTCTAGAATCAATAAGCTCTTGTATTGCAGTCTTCAGATGCCAGCACTTTTCAATGTCATGCCCTGGGGCTCCGAAACAGTATTCACAATTAACAGATTGGTCTAGGTTCCTCAGTGGTGGATTAGGGATTTTGGGTTCTATGGGGTTTAACATTCTGAGTAGTCTTAGTCTATGGAAAAGACTGGGGTATGACTCACCCAAGGGAGTAATTATTTTCTTCCTTTGTGTCCTGTCATTATTGACTCCAGGGTTAGGGCGGAAATTTGTTCCACCGGGATTTTTATATGTTTTGGGCGGTGGTTATGTGTTTTGAATGTGGTAAATATTTTGAGGTGCTGGAGTTCGCCATGGAGTAGAGGGTGGTGGGTAGGTTTGAGCGTGATGTATAGAAAATTGTGGAACTTGAGGAGGATAGTTGTGACGACCCAAAGGGTCATCACTTATTTTATTAATCATTTCGAGCTTCTGAGGCCTTGAAAACCTCATTCTATGTTGCTTCGATTTACGTGCATGATCCGAGCATGTAGCCGGAAAGATTTTTGTGATAGAAAATATGAATTCTATGAGAAATTTGGATAAAAATGATATTAATATTGACATGGTTGACTTCAGTCAACATTTTTGGTAAACAGATCCGGACCCGAGATTGGATGGTCCCGAAAGGTCCGTAGGAAAATATGGGACTTGGACATGCGTCCGGAGTCAAATTCTAAGGCCTAGAGCCCAAGTTATGAATTTTTCTATGAAATTGTTTTTGATGTAATTGTTAAAGGAAATGAATTAATTGACCTTGGTATCGGGCTCGTATTTTGGTTCCGACGCCCGGTACAAGTCTTAAATATTGTATATGTGATTTTTGTAAAGTTTGGTGACATTCGGATGTCGTTTGAGATGTTTTGGACCTTGAGTTCCAAGTTTGAAAGTTTTGAAAACCAAAAGTATGAAAATCATGAATTTGAGGCTTGATTTGATGAAAACGATGTGATATTGGCGATGTGATCACACGAACAAGTTCGTAATGTGTTTTTGAAGTTGTGTACATGTTTGGTTTGGAGCCTGGGGGGCTCGGGTAAAGATTTGATAGGCCGTTGGATTAAATTCTGAATTTTTGCACTACTGGTTTTTCGCCCAGCTGTTGGCTTCGCAATTGCGAAGCATTTCTCGCAATTGCGAATGGGGCAGATCAAGGCAGGGCTCGCAAATGCGAACCCTGATCGCAAATGCGAAGTCCCCTCCTACCCAGCCTTGTTCGCAAATGCGAACAATAGTTCGCAAATGCGAACAATAGTTCGCAAATGCGAACATCCCCTTGTCCTGCCTATGTTCGCAAATGCGAACCATAGTTCGCAAATGCAAACATTCCCATATCCAGCCTTGTTCGCAAATGCGAACAATAGTTCGCAAATGCGAACATTCCCCTATACTACCTGTGTTCGCAAATGCGAATAATAGTTCGCAAATGCGAACATTCCCCTATCCTGCCAGTGTTCGCAAATGCGAACTTCCCAGCCTTAGCTTATTTTTCAAACTCCAAAAATTGGTCGGGGTTCGCAATTGCGAACCCATGTTCGCAAATGCAAACACAGAGACCTGTAAAACACGATTTTCAGTTCATTTCTTCACATTTCACAACCCAAAAACACCCATTTGCGACTCTTCACGGATTCCTTCTTCTTCAAAACAATTGCAAGTCACTTTTTACTTAATTCTTTCAATTCCTAACATAATTAAACATGTTTTTCAATAGAAATCAAAGGGTTTCAAGGTAGAATTTCTTGTTTTTGGTAGAATATAGGGTTTTTCATAAATTGGGAAATTGGACCTCGAATTGAGGTCCGATTTTGAAACAAATCATATACTTGAACTCGTGGGGGATGGGTAACTAGATTTTGGTCTAAACCCCGTGTTCCGACCATGTGGGCCCGGGGTCGAAATTCACTATTCCGGGCAGAATGTTGTAAAAGTTGTAATTGCTCTTAGGAATTAGTTTGTTGAGTAGTATTGATGATTTTAAATCAATTGTGTATAGATACGATTGGATTGGAGCCAAATTTGAAAGAAAAAGACATTGCCACAGATTAAATTGTTCATAAACATTCGAGGTAAGTATTTGTTCTATCCTAGCTTGAGGGAATAGGATTATGTGCTATGTGTTATGTGATCGAGTGCGGTGTATGGGCTGTGGTGACGAGCATCCATACATTGGCGTCTAGTATGACCGTAAGTCGTTGATAATGCTTATTGTGAGACATATTTGTAGATGAATTATTGAACTTTTGCCAGGTTGTAGAATTATTATTGTTTTCCCTTGTCGGGACTTGTTGTGAAGATGATTATTGATTGCCCTTGTTGGGACGGTTTATGAATTACTATTTCATTCTTTGCCCTTAACTGTGATTGTTTTTTTCTGGGTGAGGAAGAGTGATAATGCACGAATGGTGATGCCGTGCCTTGATTTATTATTTATGCACGAAGGTTAATGCCGTGCAATGTTTTATTGATTATGCACGAAGGATCATGTCGTGCCCTGTTATTGAACCATGTACGAAGGATCATGCCGTACTATGGATGTGAGGATGAGAGTAAAAGCACGAAGGGTGATGTCGTGTACTTTATTTTCTTATTTGGTGAGGATGAGAGTAAAAGCACGAAGGGTGATGCCGTGCAATTGCTTGTTATTCCTTGACTTGATATTACTTGTGTTTCCATTATACTTTGTTTTTCCTTGTGAATTTATTAAGTGTTGTTAATTGTTGAATTCTTTGAGATATTCCTTATTGTGTTATTACTTGGTTATTTCTTGTTATTATGTGGTATACATATATATTGA